>CM071571.1:1532165-1595725 GCA_036426205.1 Ascaphus truei | reverse complement strand
GTATCGCAGCTCATAGTATGAGTGATATAGGGGCAGCCGACCCTTTCACTTGCAGAGGATCGCAGCGAAGCAGGTTGGCAGCGGAGGAGAGCAGGAACACAGCGCTATTGCAGGGCAGAAACCGGAAGGAGGGGCGTTTGACATCACAGCGCTGGGGCGTGCTCCTCCCCCGTACCTCCGAAGCCCCCGCGCGTGCGCATACACACACCATCACGTGGCCGACACCTGCACTATCCTATTCACCCGCGCACATCTTCTTGGCCGCCCGCAACCAGCTTTTTCGCCCTCGCGCACACAAGGTTTCGTCGCACGCCACATGGGCCCCCCTAGATAATCTTTCGCCCTCCAGTTTGCACACCGCTGCATTCAATCACAACACCCACACACATCCATAACAGTCACACACTTTCACCTGGGGGGGAGGGGGGAAATAGAAGCATGCTCCGGTCCCCGTGTGCTGCTGCAAACAGACAGGAGGAGGAGGAGGAGGAGGAGGAGGAGGAGGAGGAGGAGGAGGAGGAGGAGCTGTCTGTGTGCAGAGAGAAGCCCCGCCCCAGCAGCACAGAGAAGGCCCCGCCCCCGCAGCAAGGCCCCGCCCCCACAGCACAGTGAAGGCCCCGCCCCTGCAGCACAGAGAAGGCCCCGCCCCCGCAGCAAGGCCCCGCCCCCACAGCACAGAGAAGCAGCAGCACAGAGCTTGAGCTTCTTGGCCGCCCGTGCACAGCGTCTGCCCGCCCCCAGATTTCGCCGCACGCTGTCTGCACACCCCCTAAATAATCTTGTGCCCCCCTGCTCTAGGGAACCCCATTCAAAGAAAATATATTAAATTGAGGTAAATGGCTGTTTTATATTAATGTTTCTCATGGTAAAAAGTAAAACATGATACTTTTTGTTGTTGGTTACCATTTGGCAACTCTCCGAGACGCTGTTTGCGATTATAAGACTTGTACTGGAAAGAAAACGGCTTAAACAGAATATTGTAATTAAGGAAAACTTGCAAATGACTGCAGCGAAGGAATAAGATCCTAAGCACACATCTTGATGTCTGGTAAACGTGGAGGCTTATATTCTAGCAGTGGAATAGTACTTCTGCAAGCATGTATTTACAGGATATTTAACATTCGGCACCAGACCACTATAAAAAAAAAAAAATCATTAAGTGTGAGGTCATAGGGATGGTCCTATGCCTCATTACACCGTCATTCTGTGGCTTCTCACCATCCTTATCCATTCTTGCACTAGGACCAGTATTAAGTAAGGAGATTATTAAATAATCTAGTCACCTAACAGCAGGCAGTATTCTGTGCTGTCCTAACCCCTCCAAGCAACATGGAAACATTTCCTCTCCTTAGTTCCCTGAATATAATAAAAATAATGTGTAATCACCAGCAGGAATTTCAACAAAGAGTAAAAAAAAATCCACTCTCTCCGGAGACAAAGTTTTACTGCAGGCAAACATACCTGCGGTTAATGCAAAGCCTGTATAAATATACAGAATTGGCTTTTAATGTACGGTGTCAAACACCTCAGTAATTGTCCATCTTAGAAAAAGGTTCATGCAAAATAGTATTTAAGGGGGGGGGGGGGGTAGAGCAGCATATTACGCCCTGCTCTATACAGCCTGGGAACACAGGATAACATGCATATAAGATGCACAATTGATACTAGAACCATTGCCTGAAATTACCTTATACACTGGCGACACACTTTATTCGAGCTTGGCTAGTCCCACGAATTCGGGTATACCCGGGTGTATTGAGGTTTGTGACTGTTTTCTGCCCGAGTGCATTGAGTTATTTTCCAAGCAGGGATTGAAGCATTTTATTCCCGCTGGCTGCAATACTGCACAGTATATATATATACTGCATTACAATTCATGAATTTATGCCATCTGGTAGACACGCGAAGCATTGCAGCCTATTAAATCCTAATCATTATCATTTAACAGATCAGCCGCCCATCAGCCAGGCATGAACCCAGGCTGGGAAGGCAAAGGCAACGGGGCTTGTTAGAGGTGAGGAGCGGCGCATTCCAGGTATCTGCCAGGTACATACTGGGTATTTGCTCGAATAAAGTGTGTCGGTGCAGTACTTTGTATTTTCCATCCTGACCGTGGTAATTAGCACAATTATTAACTTGCAGAATGGTGATGCCTTTTATTTAATTTCCAAGTAAAAGCCTCGTCTCTCAGGCCTGTGGCGGTGTAAATAGCTTTGTCAGCAAGGAGCAAACAATTAGTATACATTTTATAATATAGGACATTGCGATTTCCCCAGATGTATAAAACCATTGCAGTAGCACAGAATGTCATATACCAAAGTGCTTTCACTTTGTTGCCTGCGTCCAGGTCTGATTTTTCCACAGGCCCAGGGTGTGCCGCGCTTTATAGGAGACACGCCCAGGTGCTTTGATAAATCATTTGCACGGTTTCCAAGGGCTACAAGTAAACAGTACACGAAACAGTCAATGTAAAAAGCTTTATTTGAATGCTGAACGTTGCCAAGAAAACCCCACCGCAAAACCCAACTCTGATCTAACCTTATAAGAATAAATGTTGCATCCTCCAGTGCTGGCGTAGGGACAAATTACATTCACACACACAGCCAATTCAAAGAGGGAACTCAAGAAGAAGGGGAAAAAACCAACAGGTCCTAGAAAATGAACATTATACACCATCCGGTAATCAGGGCTTGCCAACAATATATAATACTTAGGATCCAGCGTTTAGATAGGCAGGACAGGGGGAGAAGGACTTGTTACAGCTCACACTCCCCACCGGTCCTTCGATCTGTGTCCCGGTAACACACCGACACTCACCTATCCGCTCAAACTAACCCTGCCCCCTCCGACTAACCCCGTCCCAGCGTTCCTTGCCCTGTAAATCACACACACATTATTGTAGTTATTCAGAATGCTATTCCCAAGGATCCTTCCAACAAGACAAGATTACATTGATATCAAGTATCATCAAGTAGATTTAGGTTTGCCAATTCCCGGTGGGTGAGAAACACTGCACTATTCCAACACCTCTTCCCCGACTCACAAACCCTACACACAAACTGGAACTGGCGATAACTTCCCTCCAACACGATGCTCTCTTATCAAATCAGTCACTGATCTTCAACCTGCTGCAGGTGTCTGAAAACTCAGAGCTTCAACCCAAGCGGAGAGAGGCGCAGGTTATATATCTCGGGGGTATGTATTCTTACCTTTACCATATTATACAATACCCGGCCACCACAGATTAAAAAAAAACCCCACTGTTTGCTTCTGGAGTAAACATTTGAGGTTTAGTACGTACAAGCGAGGACCAGCTGTAATTATTGGCACCACTTTCTGAGCAGAAGCTCGTACGGAAATGTGTACCCACACTCCATATTTCTATCTACTTCAGCAACGTTCAGTAAATATTTAGCAATTGCTTAAAATTGAAAGAATTAGACAATAAACCGTGTCCCTGGTACCGTCTCAGATAGGACATCCTAATTATGTACAACCCTCTCTCCCTGCCAGAACTTGCCTGGGATAATGAGGGGTTAATTTCCGGTAAAGCACAGAGGGCATATTTCAGGGGCAGAGGAGTGGAAATCACATGACCCAGCTGCACCAACACAAAGACTTTTCCAACGCAGGCATGCCAAGAATTGCAACTAGTTTCGAGTGAGACTTGAAATCTTCAAAATAAGCACATTGTGTGCTAATATTTACATTGTAACGCTTCCCCACAAACCTTTCCCCTTTATCTGAAATTCAACATTGTTTTACGGTTACTCAGTCCAATAAGAATCCTAAAGGGACGTTCCAGAAAGAAGAGACGGCCAGTACTTTAAGGCTGCTCTAATCTTTGTGTCTTCTAAAAAATGACCACACATCGCTGCAGGGCGAGAGGCCGCGTTTCAGGCGTATAGGGTACGGAGGCTTTTCTGTGTGCGCCCAATGGTGGCACCACAATTACTTTTCAAAGGAATAGAGCTAACAATTTTGATGACTGGCAAACAGGTTTTTTTCTTCAAATATTGAGAAAACCCTCAACATGAAAATATATTTATTAAAACAAAAAACCCCAAGACAACTCAAAAAATAAATAAACTTATACCTGGCCGTTTCCCCACCCCAGGATTGAAACCAAGGGGTCCTACGGAACAGAACCTCTACTTTCTGCTCCAGGGACCCCGCAGTTCAGATAGATACTGGTGAAGTGACGGTATTACTTGGAATAACAGGTGTGCATACTACATTTACTATTAAACCTAAGAAGGTCAGATCAGGGCCTACCTAATATACATGAAATAAAGTGAAGTAGAGAGTGCACACAAGTACATATTCCTTTATGTATCTGCATCCCATTCATTGTGACCAAACAACCAATAGACATGTGACTGGGACAGAGCTGAGCTCCACGCTGGCAAATTACTACCACGCTCCAAATCGCCTAATTATAATCAAACCGTGCCAAAGATGGAGTCCCATAGCCACGGTGTCTTATCTTACAGAAAAACAACAAGGTAGGACTCAGGGTTGGGAGGACTCAGGGTTGGGAGGACTCAGGGTTGGGGCAACATTCCCCCAACTTGGTCTCAGCCAACACCCCCCTGATGACACAAACGGAAGTAGAGTGAAAGTTCACTTCCCCTGGAAAACTAGTCATGACATGCCAGGTGCATCAGCAGAACACTGGAACGGTTTGTGATGGCGTTTCCCCTGAAATGGTTTTGGCTTCTAGTGTGGAAAAAGTTCCAATTGAATTCCTCAAGTTGTGCAAAAGGTCTTCAAATCTGCTTTGTGAAACTCTCCACAATGTTCTAGTGAAAGATCACACGAGGGCACGCCCCACCGAGGGAACGCCCCGCCGAGGGAACGCCCCGCCGAGGGAACGCCCCGCCGAGGGAACGCCCCGCCGAGGGAACGCCCCGCCGAGGGAACCTTTGCAACAGAATGTTTGCGGAAATGGAATTACATAAATTGTGCAAATATCTTCAAATGTGTGTCACAAAATTGATGGCGAATGACTAAATCACTAAATGTTAACTGGTTTGTGAACTTCAGCAAGAAACGCGCATATCTGGTGCTTTCCTGGCTAGATACGCACATTACTGCTGTGTTTTTGGCTAGACATTTATACAGAGTTGTTCTTTGTTTAAACTAAGGCTACTTCCACCTCACTGCAGCCTGCCCGTCCCAGGGAAAAGTTACTTCATAAAATAAAAATGTATATTATACTGTTGCATTCTAGTTTTACTTTACTCAGCACATGGCAGCTAAAGCACAGGGTGTGCTGTATTGTGCAACAAAGTACCGAGCCTGCGTTCCAGGCGGGGGACTGATTGCACCACAAGAGGGATTCTGTACAGCATTAAAAATAAAGAAATGAAAGAACAGTGATGGCAGTTATGTCTCCTATTGCGCAGTTATGTCTCCTATTGCGCAGTTATTTCGTGTTATTGCACTATACGGTTTGGCGACCTGCGTGGGTATAATGCACCCTGGAGACGGAGGGTTTCCATTTACTGCCAGAAAACACATCACTTTGCAGCGGAAAAGCTGAGCCCTTCCCAAGAGGAAATGGAATATGTACCACAGCAATAGTTCCGTGCAGGTTATTCTCCTCGCAGAAGGCAGGGGTTAATAAGATTGCACATGGATCCCAATGTGACAGTGAGAGAGGCCAGAGCACAGAGACATGAGGGGCCAGAGCACAGAGACATGAGGGGCCAGAGCACAGAGACATGAGGGGCCAGAGCACAGAGACATCTGCAGGAGAGGCCAGAGCACAGAGACATCTGCAGGAGAGGCCAGAGCACAGAGACATCTGCAGGAGAGGCCAGAGCACAGAGACATGAGGGGCCAGAGCACAGAGACATGAGGGGCCAAGACACAGAGACATGAGGGGCCAGCAGCACAGAGACAGAGGGGCCAGAGCACGAGACATGAGACAGGAGTGGGCCAGAGCACAGAGACATGAGGGGCCAGAGCACAGAGACATGAGGGGCCAGAGCACAGAGACATGAGGGGCCAGAGCACAGAGACATGAGGGGCCAGAGCACAGAGACATGAGGGGCCAGAGCACAGAGACATGAGGGGCCAGTGCACAGAGACATGAGGGGCCAGAGCACAGAGACATGAGGGGCCAGAGCACAGAGACATAACGATCTGCAGAGGTTTATCCTAAGGTCCTGGAATATTAACTCCTAGTGTGTCGTGTGTGTGTAAAAATGACACAGGAATATACACACAACTACTGACCGAAAGATATACACTTATTTTTAAAAGCCCAGATTGAGCGCACGCGCGCACGCACACACACACACACACACACACACACACACACACACACACACACACACTATATCCTTAAAGGGACTAACAAAGCTGCAAGTGCAGCTATATACAGTGTGTCCGTCAGAAAGCTTTCCTGGTATCGGAGATACAGGCAGGGCGGGCACAGAGACCCCACTCACACCCCATATAGTGTCCCACACTCACACCCCATATAGTGTCGTGTCCCAAACTCACACCCCATATAGTGTCCCACACTCACACCCCATAGTGTCCCACACTCACACCCCATATAGTGTCGTGTCCCACACCCCATATAGTGTCCCACACTCACACCCCATATAGTGTAGTGTCCCACACTCACACCCCATATAGTGTAGTGTCCCACACTCACACCCCATATAGTGTAGTGTCCACACTCACACCCCATATAGTGTAGTGGTCCCCACTACACACCCCATATAGTGTAGTGTCCCACACTCACACCCCATATAGTGTAGTGTCCACACTCACACCCCATATAGTGTAGTGTCCCACACTCACACCCCATATAGTGTAGTGTCCCACACTCACACCCCATATAGTGTCAGACACAAACCACGCTATAGTATTACACACACCACACCCCATAGGGAACCACACACCCACCAGTGTCCCACACCACACACAAACCACCTCATAGTGTCAACACACACACACACACACACACACACACACACACACACACACACACACACACACACACACACACACACACCAGCTCTGCCAGGGGACGTTAGATAAGAAGCACTCACCCAGAATATAAAGTTGAAGGCAAACAGGAGATATTTGACGCACTTGGTGCCTCCTTTGACGGGCATGGTGCAGCCTGCGGGTGAGTGACCCGGGGAGAAGTTAGGAGAGAAGCCGCTGAGCTGGGTGTGAGTGCTGGGGAGAAGCCGCTGGGTGTGGATCCTGAGTCCTGCGCTCACTACACACAAACATGTAATATAACACCAAGCACAGCGCCCCCTGCCTGCATTCTCACTGCCCCTTAAAGCTCACTGCACCCCCCCCCCCAGACTCCCTGACACTCCCCCCCCCGTGTCCCTGACACAGCCCCTCTGACTCTGCCCCCGAGTCCCTGTCACCCCCCCCCACTGCCCCCCTGAGTCCCTGACACTCCCCCCTTTAGGAACCTAGAAGAGAAAGTGTGTACAGAGAAAAGATGAGAGGTCCCAGGACAGATCCCTGGGGAACCCCCACAGAGAGTACCCACCCCCCATAATTTAGTTATTTTAAGAATTGATGAGCAATTCTTCAAAAGACACAATACGCATAACTACGTTTCAGAACCAAAGTGCTAGATCTTCTCCGTGCGTTTATCATCGCGTTCAGTGGTTTTGCCGCTCTTCAAGTGACTTATTTACAGCATGGGTCATCAGATTTTGGTCATAAAAAAATCCATCCTCCCTCTCATATAATTAAAAACAAAATATAATCACTGCGGGCTTCTCCAGTAAAAGCATGCACTAGTGAAAGGAAATGGCCATACATTGTGCAAAAAAATGGAGTCCTCACCTAATTTCTTGGGTTCAAATATCACCTCTATGCTGACGACACACACATTTACTTTTCAACTCCTGACCTTACACCTGCTGTACTGACCAAAGTTTCTGAATGTCTCACCGCTATATCATCCTGGATGGCCCTCCGCCTACTTAAAGTCAACATGGCTAAAACAGAGCTCCTCATACTTCCTCCCAAACCTGGCCCCACTACCTCCTTCCACATTACAGTTGGAACTACGATCATTCACCCAGTAGCCCAAGCACGCTGCCTAGATACGCCCTGTCCTCTGTTGCTCGACTGCTAAAACTCTGACTCAGGCCCTCTTTCTCTCCCGTCTTGATTACTGTAACCTCCTGCTGTCCGGCCTTCCTGCCTCTCACCTGTCTCCCCTACAATCTATCCTAAACGCTGCAGCCAGAATCACTCTACTCTTTCTGAAATTTGTCTCAGCGTCTCCCCTGCTGAAATCATTGGTCATTAGAGTTCCTAGTTAGGCAAGTGTGGTGGGCTTTTGGGCATTTTAATTGTTTTGATATTTTTTTGGGGGGGGTATATTAGTATGGTTATGTAATTCCTTCACTGCACTGCCCTTAGAAAGGTCCCATTTTGGGTCCGACAAGTTGGATATTTGTGTCTTGTTTTCTACAACATATTTAATTATTGAACCTGAGTGCTGTCTGCTGATTCTCAAATGAACGGTATCGTATATTTATTGATTATTTATGGGACATGCACCTACCTTCCACGATGACTATTGGAGTGCTGGCGTGCATGTGCGTGTTCATTTGCATGTCTTAGACAGGTCTGCAACCCTGCCTTTCACCATTATCACCCAGCATTCAGTGCTTCCACTGAAGCAAAGGAATCTGGGAAGTGACATGCAAATGAGCACACAGTGCCACCTTTTGCTTCAAAATCATATGAAATGGTCCCCAAAGCTTATACACAGCCCCCTTTCAGATTACTAGGGCCTTAAGGGGTTAACTGTGTGGGCTCACACAGAGTAATGCCCCTTCTCTGTCCCATGGTGCTGGGGTGAATCAGCCGAAGTTAAGTCTCACCACTTTCTGCCTGGATACAGTGACACTCATGCTAGGCTATTTATAAGGGGGAAAGCTTCTGGAAGGCAGATCCCAGGAGGGGTTGAAGAGGAGGGATCTCAATGTGGACAAACTTACCCCCCACACAGATATACACACACACATACAGATAGATACATAGATAGATAGAGCACCCTACGTGGGCGTGTTTACGGGTGTGCCAGTGACGTCACGGAACTGGTTGCCCTCATTGGGCGAACCGCTCACGTGACCGGCCCGTCGCGCCAAGAAATCAGTTTGAACTGATTTCTTGCGCAACGCGCGCCCCCTCCCGCCTGGACGCGCCCGCACGCCGTATAGACACAATCACTGCCTTTAGGCAGACTGATCGCTCAGGTCGTCCATACCATGGACGCAGCCTTAGCGATGTCAAGTTTAAGAGGCCCCAACAATTAGAAATAGATGTATTATTCTGACTGAAGGGACCATTCAAAATATAAACATGAAAGTGAAGTGAATGAAAGTGTTGTACTAGCGTGGTAATATACAAAGATAACGGTGTAACGCTAACATGAGTGTTTGCTACGAAGTTTGTCACTTTCGATACACATGATGATTACGGTCATATTTAAACGAAAATGTCCATAGAGAATCTTCTTTTTCCCATATATCCTTTATGTATCATGCACATGGCGACCGCATGACGATTAGTTGCGCGGCAATGACCAGGCTTTGCTGAGCATGCCGAGGATCAACACACACATTCCCCGCACGCTCAAACTCCCACACCCACCACATCATGAATATGTATTTATGGCAAAAAGAGTGCTACTGGGTGTGGCAAATGTATACAACAAAAGACAGGGGTGCCCAATGCTACATCCAATTGGCAAAACATATATGGTAATAAACATACAAAATTAGTGTCCCCGGCACTAGTGAATAAAGTGTCCAAGATACCCTAGTCCAAAAGACAGTCCTGTATTGTGAGACAGTCCGGATAGGTAAATGGAACAACCAAGAGAGTTCCGGATGGGTGGGGTGTCCTTATAGAAGACCTCCAAAATGTTTCTGGAAATACACAAAAACAAAAGACACACCAATTGCGCAGTGTGAAGGGCAAAACCTCCTATCTAGAACATAAAAAACCCTACTTACAAGATGATATCTTGCTTGTTCAGGGGAGAGAATCTGTGCTTGTGCCACGTCTTCACCCCGGTTTCCACGGACCCCACGTGTTCTGACGAGATGGTTCCCCTTGTGATAGTTGTTGAACTCACGGACACACCAATATTATGAAGATGCCGTCAGAAGAGGATCAGCCGTGGATCCATCCCTTGAGCAAGAGTGTTCCAGCCAAGGAACATTAGTGGCTATTTGCCCAGACTGCAGATCTCAGGAGGCCGGGATGTGAGCAGCTAATGAATGTCTGAGGCTTCCTATTGTGTAGGAGAAGAGGACAGTCCCACTACCCTTATGGGGGTTACTGCCCCGTTTATCCTCTGCCCCTCCTTTATCAGCCCCTCAGCAGCTGCTCATTTCTCCTGCATGATAACACAGCCCTGTCTGTACCTGGGAAGGGGACGTCTCATTATACTAGGATCTCACTTCCAAACCAGAGGACAGACCAGTTATTCCCTGGTCAGTTTGCTCCCCCCAGAGCTCCCTGGTCCTGTCTTGCTCATGGGCAGCGCAAGCGTTACAGAACCCTTCCTTTTACCTTTGTATGAGGGGAACGAACCATAGTAGGTCCTGTTCTTGCAGCTAAGTGAAAAGACCTCCCAAGTTAAAAAGGTAGGTGGCGCCTCCCCCCAGAGCTCACCCCTCCTCACCTTTTTAACTTGGGAGGTCTTTACTCTTTGCTGCAAGAACAGGACCTACTGCGGTTCGTTCCCCTCATACAGAGGTAAAGGGGAGGGCTCACAGTGTAGTGTAGGACCTGCATTTATGTTGGTTATACCTTGGCGTTGGTACGCATGCGCAGGATCAGCCAGTTCTCTCAGGCGCAGCTTTATTCTGCACATGCGGACTCATCCAAGATAGCCGCCGCATCATCATAGTTGCCTAGCAACGACCAGACTTTGCCGAGCATGCGCAGGAGCAGCTTATATTCTCTCCTAAATGTTCTCTCTCTCCTTCTCTCTCTCTCTCTCCTTCTCTCCCTCTCTCCTCACTCTCTCTCTCCTTCTCACTCTCTCTCTCTCTCTCTCTCTCTCTCACTATCTCTCTAACTCTCTCTCTAGCTCTCTCTCCAACTCTCTCCTCTCTCTCCTTCTCTAACTCTCTCTCTCTCTCTCTCTGTCTCTCTCTAACTCTCTCTCTGTCTCTCACTCCTCTCTCCTCTCTCTCTCCTTCTCTCTCTTTCTCTCTCTTTCTCTAATGGCCCGGTTTACCAAAACAGTTCCTGGCTTGTACAATAAAAAAGGGGTGTGTGTGGTGCTCTCAAGACAATACTTAAAGCCAAAAATAGGTATAGGAAATGGAACACAACCCTTAAATGAATATATAAAGTGTCTCTAGGATGCAGCCCGGTAATGATAATCCCACAAACCAGGTAGTAAGGAAAATATCAGTAACACCAGCAGGTGACCGGTAGATGAAACATCCTATAAATGACACAATGATATGGACAAAAGAGGAACGAACTCACTTGGGAATCTTCATCCACTATAAGCAGCAAGTCCAATCAATTCCAATGTCCCAGGGTTGAGTGTGCATCCGTAAAGGGTACTCTTGATGAAAAACAAATGGAGAAAAAAAACGAAGCACCGAATCCAGCTGTGAGTACAGCAATAACACCAATAGGGATACGTACCAAAAAATAAGCTGTTTAATTGGATCAGAACAAAGTAACAAACACACCTACTGTACGCGTTTCGGACCTCTACAGTCCTTTATCAAGGTGAATACAACAATAACCCATGGAGTGCAATTTATACTCACCACATAAGCGTGTAGGCCAATAGCGGAGCACTTCCGCGTACGTCACGTGTGTCGGGTGGGTGACCCCTAACCTGTGACGCACAGTCGCGTAGTCACGCTGCATAGTCAGTAACCTGGGGTCGCGTCATGCGCAAAAGGGGTGGGAGAAACACTGCTCGCGCGTATACAAAACGCACCCGTAGCTAGTGCCTCCCACTCGATAAAGAAATAGCGCGTGACGTCACTCCGTTGACTGACATGTGACCAAAAGGTCAACATGCTAAGCGCAACTAGGCAACCAGGCCTAATGCGTACCGTGGTGTGCATACTACAAAACAAATACATCTTTATTAACATGAACAATAAAAAATAAAAACACTCGTAATGAGGAAAAACATAAAGCTAATAAAACCAGTTAAGAAATAATTTTAAAAACAATTGAAGGTAACCTAAGATATCAGATTATCAAGATCCTCATAGTTAGTTGCATTATGTTGTAAGGGTATAGTGAAAGCATATTAATATAACAAGTAAGTATAATCATACATAAATTGATAGCTTCACTGCCCAAAGAGATAATGAAAAAAGACCTTTGTCTAATTGTAATGTAACTAATTTTTATGTCTCCATAATAGATATTCCTTATGTACATGCCTAAGTCTGACCATATTACTTAATCTATATGTTAGCATCTTCAGTCACATGTAAAGAGAGCCTGAAAAATAGGAATTGCGCAAAACTAAGTATCAAACAGAAGGGTCCCAATATCCCAATCTGAATTTAACCCATATGGGGTACGTGTTTGTAGGGTAAATATCCAATAAAGTTCCCTTCTGTTTAAGATACTCAGTCTATTACCACCTCGGATTGGATTTGGTATGTGTTCAATGCCCTGAACACACAAATTATTTGAATCACCCATATTGCAATGACTAAAATGTTGAGATACGGGATGACTCAAATCTTTTTTAATTATCAGTCTTAAATGTTCTAATATGCGGACTTTGAAGTGTCTTACAGTCCTACCAATATACTGTTTTCCGCAACCGCAACTTAACAAGTATACCACGAAACTGGTATCGCAGTTAATGAATGAATTCACATAGTATTTTTTACCCGTTTTGAAAGAAAAGAAATCTTTTTTGATTTCCATGTATTTGCAAATTTTGCATTTTGAACATGCAAAATTCCCCTTTGGTAATTTCTTAATTAATGGTTTATCTGAAGTGAACAAACTGCCCGATACATAGTTAGCAATAGTTTTTGCTCTGCTGAACACTATCTTAGGTCCCTCGTTGTATACAGTTTTTAACAAAGGATCTGCTGCTAACACTCCCCAATGTTTATGGATGGATTCTCTGATATTTTTAGATTGGTTATTATGTTGAGTAACAAAATATGGAGAGTGTATTGATTTTTTGTCTTTGTTGTTTTGTACTTTATTGAGCAAAGCAGATCTATCCAAATATCTCACTTCTCTGAAAGTCTTATTGAGATCATCTCTCAGATAACCTCTGGATTCAAAACGTTCCATCAACTCTTTAGATTGTTTTACAAAGTCTTCATCATTTGTACAGATTCTTCTTAACCTGATAAGTTGGCTTTTTGGTATTCCTTTAAGCAGGGATTTGGGGTGGCAGCTGTCAGCTCGCAAAAATGTGTTGCGTGAATTTTCTTTGCGATACACCGTAGTGACAATTTGTTTGTGCATATTAACAGAAAGAAATAAATCTAAAAAGTGAATATGGTGAACATTGTGATTAGAAGTGAATTTTAAATTAAATTCATTATTGTTTAAATACTCTATGAACAAAAGAAGAGAATGTGTGTCCCCGTGCCAAATAAAGATAAGGTCGTCAATATAACGCCTATAAAACGTGATAAGGTGTCTATAGGGATTCCTATCTCCAAACACGTGGATCGACTCCCACCACCCTAGAAACAAGTTCGCATAGGATGGGGCAAAGCTGGTGCCCATAGCGGTACCACGTGTTTGGAGATAAAAGTCCCCATCAAACATAAAATAATTATGTGTTAACAAAAATTGAATAGCATTAAGAATAAAAGTGCTCTGTGCAGGTGAAAGCTCTGATTGTTGTAAATAAAACCTGACAGCTGCCAGCCCGTGCTCATGTATTATGACTGTGTACAATGATGTGATATCAAGACTTAGCCATATAAAATTTGTTTCCCATGTGATGGAGTCAAGTTGAATCATGAGGTCACTGCTGTCTTTAATGTATGATGGCAATGTTTGTACAATTGACTGCAGAAAGTGGTCAACATATTTGGAAACACCATCTCCCAAAGATCCAATACTAGCGACTATCGGCCTCCCAGGTGGGGAGACCAAAGTCTTATGGATCTTTGGGAGATGGTGAAAAATAGGAATAATCGGGTAAGGACAAAATAAATATTCCAACTCTTTGTCATCAAGTGCACCCAGAATTGATCCCTCATCCAAAAGGGTTCTCAGTTCTTTAATAAATGTTGTTGTGGGGTCTCCTCTAAGCAAAATATAAGAGGACCTATCATTTAATTGTCGAAGTGCCTCAGTTTTGTAGTCTAATTTATTCAGCACAACGATAGCGCCCCCTTTATCGGCCCCTTTGATGACAAGAGAGTTATTGGCTTTTAATGCATTAATGGCGAGTCTTTCGCCATGAGTGAGGTTGTCTGCTCTGTATTGTAATGGTTTAATGGAAAATGTGTAACCCCCTGCTAACAGAGATAAATCACGTTGTACAAGCCTGCAGAAAAGCATAAACAGTTCATAAGTAATTGTAGACATAATAAAAGGTTTGTTTAAATTGTCACCTTTATATTTTGCTTTAGAGAAAGTACCATAGATTACATTTGAGAGCAGCCTCATACTCCAGCTCCTATTTGTCTGGCTGAGGTAAGCTCGTCCCAGATGAGCGTTTCATAAATGTCACGTATATTGTACGTATCCTTTACTAGACCATAATGTCAATTGTTGTTTAATTATTAACCTAGTTGAGTACATTGAAACTGGTTAGATAACAAGAATGAGCTAAGACAAGATGTCCTATAAGTGTTGCATGGCTTCGAATCACTTGAATAGGAACAGCCAGGTCAGGTTTTAAATGCCAATGGAAGATGAAATTGTCCTTAAAGTGTTTCCATCACTAGAAAGGGGACCCAGTCAGGTTTGTAAATGTACAATGCCAGTGGATTTGGATTTACAACCTGGCCTCACTGGCACTGTTTGTATGGTTTATAGCAGCGGTACACAAACTGGGGGGCGAGGGTTTTTTTGGTGGGGCGCGGGCGGTTGCATAGGTCCCGCGCTCTTCCTCAAGGCATTTAAATTAAATGCCGGGGGACCGCACGAGGCCTCTGCAACCTCTACTTACCGAGGTTCAGCCGGCTTCGGGACGCGTGACCATGGCAACGCGGCGTCAAATGCCACTGCGGGGTCATGTGATGTCACGGTTACCATGGTAATGTGACGTCAAATGATGCCGCGGGTCATGTGATGTGGCGTCGCACGACCCCGCAGCGTCATTTGATGGCGCGTGAGGTAAGCAGGGGGGAGCATCAAAGGACGATAGCAGGCAGGGGGGGCGCACCCAAAAAAGTTTGCGCACCCTGGTTTATAGTAACAAATGAAGGTGGGAATGAAAAAGTGATAAACATGAAAACAAGACGGAACCCTCAACGTGTTTCTAACTAAATAATATGATGTGAGATTAATAAAGGGATCACAATGTGATGAAAGCAAATAATTAATAAGTCTCTGTGATAAGATAGACGTCTTCCTTCAGTTTTACGCACTTCTCTGCTCAGTTACAACATAGGAAGTTCTTGTCAGCCAAAAAGGATTAAATATCCATCTGGTCATATCACAAAGTACTGAAGCTCTTAAGAAATGTACATAATGCCTACTGGTTCCCTGCGGTAATAAAATGTCAACATAATTATGCCCCTTTATAAAGCATTAGTAAGACCACACCTTGAATATGGAGTATTATTTTGGGCACCAATCCTAAGAAAATACATTATGGAACTAGAGAGAGTGCAGAGAAGAGCCACCAAATTAATAAAGGGGATGGATAATCTGATTTATGAGGAGAGGCTAGCTAAATTAGATTTATTTACATTAGAAAACAGGCATCTAAGAGGGGATATGATAACTATATACAAATATATTCGGGGACAATACAAGGAGCTTTCAAAATAACTATTTATCCCACGGGCAGTACAAAGGACACGGGCTCATCCCTTAAGGTTGGAGGAAAGGAGATTTCACCAGCAACAAAGGAAAGGGTTCTTTACAGTAAGGGCAGTTACAGTGTGGGATTCATTACCTATGGAGACTGTGATGGCAGATACAATAGATTTGTTCAAAAAAGTTGGACATCTTTTTAGAAAGGAAAGGTATACAGGGATATACCAAATAAGTATACATGGGAAGGATGTTGATCCAGGGAGTAATCTGATTGCCAATTCTTGGAGTCGGGAGGAATTTATTTTTCTCCTAATGAGATATCATTGGATGATGTGTCACTGGGTTTTTTCATTTGCCTTCCTCTGGATCAATATACTTGTAACCCCTAATGGGATTACTATTATCACGCTATACTAAGATCTCAGGAGTTAGGGAGTTAATCCTAGTAAGGTACAAATGTTGCAACTTAGTCGGGATGTGAATGTTGCTAAGTGTTTGGTCCGGTGCCTGGCTTCTCCTTTCTTCCAGAACATGCTGGAAGGATCACCTGACATAGGCATCGTTTATAGTACAGGCACGGGCACGCGACTGAGCGCATGGCGTCGTGCGCACCTGTCACCCGAGCGATATGCGCACTGTACATGGAGGCGTGGCAGAGGCATCACCAGGCTGGTTCGCCCTCATTGACTAGACTGCTTACGTGACGTGGCCGTTGTAAGTAAAAACGAAATTATTTGTCGGCTCAAAATTCTGCCAGCCGGGCGATCTTCATCTCACGCTATGGCCAGCCCGATAGAGCTGCGGCATTTTGTTCGTGCCGCACACGCACTATAATCGCAGCCGTAGAGTAACTCATAGACTAAGCCCGTCCTTAATCTGCCCAGTAACAGGGGTGGGGTTGTGACATCCATCCAAGGGAATATATGGAGCTGCAAAGGCTTCTGGGCCCTGGGCTCCTGGAGGATATCAGAGGAGGAGTCTCATCATGTTAAGTGTTTGTCTTGTATGTTTAAGAGTATGGTCAGCATTTATTATTTTATAGTTGGGGAAAGTGCCCCTCACCCAAGAAGCGCCGCTGCTGTGTGGAGGAAAGATGTCTACCCCTTTGCTACAAGAGGAACGTGCGTGATCACTGAGTGCCAGGGGAGCACTAGAACAGGGACGCACTGAGGGGAGCGCCACATTGGGAATGCTCTAACGCCAATACCACGCCTATGCGCACCAGATCACCAATGTAGGGGATAGAGGGGCCTGCACAGGGTGACCGGTAATGGGAGCCTCGGTAGAAGGTGCACCCCTGAATTTAGCCCTGGTAGGGGTCTGGAATTAAATCCAAAGCATTGAGAGCAAAGGAGAGCACATTTCCACCCCCATGGGAAACTATAATATAAGTGACAAAGCCGCGAGCGCCTCCCTGGGGAACTCAAAACGAGAGGAATAAATACTAGTTTGGTGAGCACTCCTGTACCCCTATGTAGGAGGTATATGATAATAAAGTGATTAAAACGTAATGTTTAATGGTTACCAAGTAAAATAAATATGTGAGTAGATAAACACTTAAACGCGAACAGCCGAAAAATTATTGGACTAATTAAAATGTTGCCAGTGTCTGAGTGATGTCACTTGTGTTGACACCATTTGGCGCTCAAAGGGTTAAATGCCTCTGTATGAATTTACGGGGGCTGTATATCACAGCCTCAAACGTACCTATAGTTTGAGTGCTAGAGGCTTCCTCTACCTCCCATACATGCTCTGATTGGTAATCATATGTTGTTTGTCCGGCAAGACAAGGATGTATGTAGGGAAGGAAACCCTCTGTACCAACAAACTAGATCCTGATGCACTAGGAGGTGACCGTCCTTATAGAAAGGTGTCCGTGCCTGAGCCTAGGTCCCTGTGTAAGCACTCACATGGGTGTGGCGCCACTCGTTACTCAGCTGTGGATAAGTTTATATATAACGGTCAAATACTTATGATGGGTTCACTTCAATATACTTTCCCATCTATAGTTATCCCACATAGGACTTAAAACAAATATTCAAAGCGTGGGGATCTGAGAAGTACCCCCCGAGTGGGTACCCGTGGGGATCTGAGAAGTACCCGAGTGGGTACCCGTGGGGATCTGAGAAGTACCTGAGTGGGTACCCGTGGGGATCTGAGAAGTACCTGAGTGGGTACCCGTGGGGATCTGAGAAGTACCCCCCGAGTGGTCTCTATGTTCATTTTTTGAGTCTGGATTGCGCATAGTATTGCTAAGCGTTAATTTCTACTGGTGTGACAATCTGGGTGATATATATGTATCAGTGATGGGTAACAAGTTTCAGTTCAGCTTGACTGTGTTACATCTTGGTGCTAATGTGTATTATTGGGTGGTCTCCACCGTGGCGGCGGTACAGTATTCTGCACCCCCTATTCTCTTAGCTCCTCCGGGCAACAGACTAATCATTTAAAAGAAACACTTCTAACTACATGAACAGGGACAGAGCTGGATGCGTGTTCTATAATGTAGTGACTAGTTACTATATGTAACTATATGACCGTTGTGTGCAAAGTTTTGACCCTGCGCCCCCTGCCTGTTCACCTCCTGACTCGCGCCTCCCTCCTGCCTGGCTCCGGCGTCATGGCAACATGACGTCATATGACCCCACAACCCCATAACGATGTGTCGCCGAAAATCAGGTAGGAAAAGCTGCAGAGGCCAAGTGCGATCCCCCTGGCACTTAATTTAAGTGCCTTGGGGGACAGAGCGGGACCTCTGTAGCCGCCACGCCCCCTTGGAAATTCTGCCGCCCCCCCTTGCAATGTATATGTAACTATGTAACATCCCTTTAAAATAATCATAATATTTATTACGTGATGCCATCCACATGAGACAATAAATATAAATATAATACAAAAATAAGTTCTTGTACAATATTTGGAAGTCCTTGGGCTTCTGGTTAGAAGAAGCATTGATAGTTAAGTGCACATTTCCAGGTTCATACGATATCTCTCTTCATGGGAAGACAATAAAAGCCTGTCCTACAGAGAAGCACGTCAGACATTCACTGCTTTCTCTCCCCCTTCAACAAACAGGTTTCCCAGGTCCGACAAAGACATCAGTACTGGGCCTGGGAAAACGCTTATTGACTTGCTAGCTGCAGTGACTGATGTATCACAAACTCCTCCGATTTAACTAAAACAAGCCAGGAAAACACAGGCCATGTGACAGGTAGCGACTGTACTTATCTATTTACTGAAACTATCATCATCAAAAAAGCAAGCACTTTATAGAGAAACAATACCTGATATTCAATATAACCGATTATTAAATCTGACGTTTTATTCTATTCTATCTCTTTATTCTATCTACTGGATTTAAATGTATTTTTCGGTGTCAGACCAATACTTAGAATCCAGAGTCCAGATTTATTATTATTATTATTATTATTATTATTCCCCAGACGATGTAATGGATGCAGTGTATAGTTTATATTATATTTTTAAAGGCTTCATTAACATGAATAACATGTTTATTTAATCTGCAAATTCCTTTGTGTTCTTCAAAACGTTTTGTCGTCAAGATTATACCTTTAACCCTGTAGTTGCTAGAAGGGCCGCAATGAATGTAATACCGGAACTCCTTTGTATGGTAGCATGGTGAGTTAGTAACTGTTCTCTCTGGTTTAGAAATATCCGGTGGCATCAGGTTACAGCGAGGCTACGAGTAGTATGTCTGGTATTAGCCACATGGAAGCAGCCTGAGCCGTGATGGCTCACAGTAAGGCAGCGCGCTCACACTGTAGCTGCCCGCAGGAGGGACAGGCAGATTTCCATAAAGTATGTTAAACAGAAACGGGAATTGATAATCACAGTGATAACATACAGTAGTTAAACCTTTGATTTTTCTAGGGTCAGTACTATTCTCCTTCATTTCTCTTTTTAACAGGAATGCTGTGGATAATTTAACCCTTTTTAACCCTTTGGATGCCCCGTGAAGTCCCTCATGGGGTCTGGCACTCTAGGTGTCCCGTGATGTAAAGGTGACACCCATGGGCTTTCTGCAAATGTTTTAATGGAGATTGCGTTCTGTGCTGCTGCGGAGCCTGGCTGGAACAGAGGATCTCCTGTTGTGAGGAATCGGGGGTCACGGCGGTCGCATCGTGACCCCCCTTACCACCCGCGGTCCCCGTTGTCTCCGCTCCGGCCCCTCTCCGTCGGTAACCCCGCCGGGCAGCCGCTGCTCCGCACACAGCGGGTAAACATGCGGCTGCCATGAGACCTGCACCGGCGCTCTCCAGCCTTACAGAGCGCGCGTCAGGCAGAGATAATTTATTCAGCCCTCTGGGGCTTAGACCACGCCTCCGGCACTCGCGCGTCTCACGGTCGCACTCTCCTGCCTCTCAGCTGTTCACAACTGTCACTCATCAGCACAACCTATCCGGTGCTGCTCCACACGCTCCTCCAGCCCCGCCTCCACCTTCCATTGGTCAGCCCACCTTTATAACCCCTGTTCTCCCTGTTGCACATCGCTCTGCATAGTCTCAGCTCTGTTGGATGTGTGCTTTACCCCTCCCTCTGTTACAGTGCTTCTCAGGTTCTGATCCGGCTTGTCTGACTACCCTCTCTGGCTCTTGACCCCGGCGTCCTCCTGACTACGCTGCATCTCTCGTCCCCGAACTCGGCTTGCACCTCGACCACCCGGACCTCTCTGCTCCCTGAACTCGGCTACGGCAACCACTAAGGCATTTCTACTCCCCGGATCCGGCAAGTATTATCGCTATAGTCTCCTGGCCTGGCCACGCAAATACCACACTCCGGACACGCTCCTTTCTGCTACGGGTGCGTGTATCTTACACCCCACCTCAGTACAAGGGATGGGTCTGGTCTGCGGGCAGCACTGCGTTACACCTGTGAAGCCCTGAAAGTGATCCGGCTGGAACAGAGGATCTCCTGTGAAGCTTTAACAGTGATCCGGCTGGAACAGAGGATCTCCTCCTGTCATTGGAGGAGCAGTCACATGACCGCAATGTGAGGCGGGCTGGGGCACTCTGGGACCACTCTGGCACTCAAAGGGTTTAAACGTATTCGCATTTTGTCAACACTGAAAAATGATTTGAATGTCTTCTGTTTCATATGACTAAATTTAGTGTGGCTGCAACACTGTATATGTACTTCTGCTCTACAATGTTACCCAAATCAGGACACATGCAAATGATTATACTTCTGCCTTCCGCATTACTTCACAGGTGACTTTAGGTGATTATCTGGGTTTATGTGCAGAGCTCTTCTGTTTCCATGTGATCATTGTGTGAAGAACTATAGAATAAGGATAGAGGTGTAGCGATTACACATGGAAGGCCATGCGTAGAAGCGTGCGCTACTGGCCAATTTTGGACTTTTGATGACATGAAGTTGTCAACATTCGCAAAACAAATTCACCAAACCGTTTCCACTAATGATGTGCTGTAGATTTGTGTAGATTTGTGGTGAGAAAAGTGCGCTCTTCAACAAAATTGCCACAATGACAGAAATACACAGTTAACCTAATGGAGTTTGAGTTGATAGTGAGTGATATTTGGTGTGGTATCTAAGCCTGGGAATTCGAGTGTGCTCAGTTACGGCCCCCATGTTACCTGCCGCACACGTGCCACGGCCTACACTGGGGACGCGGATGCCTAAGGCACACTGTTTGTAGGCAGCTAGGGCTTCTAATTGCCATGTTGAGCATTAATTATCCTATTCCCTAGTGCGAGTGTCTGACTGTAACCGTATAACATCAAGATAAAGGGTGAGGACGTGCGCTGTATGGAGCTCAAGGGATGACTATATAGTTCCCTCCTCAGCAGTCAGCGTGGAGTTGATGATGATGATGATGATGACGATGATGATATACTGACTGACTTTATACAGTGACGGAGGAGGCTCTTAATCAATCTATCAGTGTACAAAGGAACCTGACCGCCGTCAGGCATGAACTATCTCTGCCCAGGGCCAGTTGCCGCTCCTCTATGCAGTGTACAGAAGAGGTCTGCGTGTGCCAGGGACCCTACATCTCACCTTCTGTCCCAGCGCATGGGAGAAAACCATCGGATCCCTCCTCGTCTGGTAAACAAGAACGGATGCAGAACTGGATTTAGCTCATATTCACATAACACTCCCATCATTTAGAAATAATTCTTTAACAGTTTTACATGTGAATCTTCACAATAAATGTGCTAAATATGTGTTTTGCATTATTACCATAGTTAGATAGAAGCCTGTAAATAATTACTGTTACTTTTTGTAATAACGAGGTATTTTGCTTTTCAGAGAGCGGCTTCTGTGTACAAATTGCAAACGTATTAAAGATATGTTACGTAATTAGACGGCTATTAAAAATTGTAGATGACTATGGCCCCATTTACTAAGCATTTCTAACGCATCCAACAACTTAGTTATCACAATTTTGAATGTTCTGGAAGGTGTTTTATGTGCTGTAAGTTGGCTCAGTTTACAGTAATACAAGCAAACCTAGGATGCGCTAAAAACAAATATTGATGAGGTCTAAACAACATATACAATAATACATCTAATGTGCTGCATGAATAAAAAGAAACTGCTCCCAGTTCCAACGATGATATTTTCAGGAGAATAATTCAGTGCACCACAAATAAAAAAAGACAAAGAGAAAAGAAAAATAGTGAAGCACGTTCAAAAAGCTTTCAAGCAAGACCCATATGGTGAGATAAGCACTTACATGCAAGGGCCTGCGTTCAGGCACTGAAAGGTATCTTTGTTCCTTCTCACTCCTTCTCCGCAGCAGAAGACAGGACAGAACCGCCAGGTAAAACAGAGCGCCTTCTTAAAAAGTGCGTTTATAAAGCGGTTTTCATAAAGGTATTTCCTCACAAGTATACAGAGTATACATCAGTAAGAGAACCAGTTCATGGAGTTTCTTCCCCCCCAGTAGCCATGACTCTCCACGCCGTTCCAGCCAGCGTCTCGCGTCACTTCCGTTTTTTTGGTGCCACACAGTATCCGGTTCTCCGTCACCCTACGCGTTTCGAAGGAGGTTCTTTCTTCCTCAGGGGTTTATCAGCACCCAAGAACCGGAAGTGACTTGTATACTGGTGAGGAAATACCTTTATGAAAACAGCTTTATAAAAGCACTTTTTAAGAAGGCGCTCCGTTTTGCCTGTCGGTTCTTTCCTGTCTTCTGCTGCGGAGAAGGAGTGAGAAGGAACAAAGATACCTGTCAGTGCCTGAACGCAGGCCCTTGCATGTAAGTGCATATCTCACCATATGGGTCTTGCTTGAAAGCTTTTTGAACGTGCTTCACTATTTTTCTTTGTCTTGGTATACAGTAGTTTGGTGAATATGATCATAAGTTCTTTTACTGTATGGCAATTTTTTTTTTATACGGTGGGGTGCTGCTGAAAACCAATTCCCTTACAATAACGATAGTAATAAGTGAATTACTGGGAATTACTGGCGCACGATTAGACTGCTTGTGGTTGCTAAGTTTGCATACGCAGAGAGAAAACACGAGCATTGATTATTCTCGGAAATGGACATTTAGAAAGATAAACAGTGGGCAGCAGTTTCAGGGCTTTCCGTAGAATACACAGTGCTGATATACAACGGTGGGGGGGGAAGAAACCTTTACATACACCATTTAGTAGCCTTAGTATTATTTTATAACCTGTGTCACAGGTCTGAACAAAAATATATGATTCCAGTTTTCAGTGTTCAGTGTTTATTTTGTGGCAAAATCAGTGCTAATGTTTGTTTGAATTCTGTGTTTGTTGGTGTCCTTCAATTTCCTGACGAAGAAACACACTATTTGGAGTTTCGAAACGCGTTGGAGGTTTTTGGCATCGCAGGGACACTGTAGCAGTGAAATCTGAGTGGTGACGTCAGCAGAGGAGTTGATCGACCAGACTCTGGCAGCAAGCAGACTCCGAGCATAGAAGATGATCCTCCTTCAGTGACTGGCGTAATTCACCCCACGGCGAGCGGTTTTCCTGGCGAAAAGACCCTTAAACAAATGCGAATGTCCTAGTCACTTTTGGTGAGTAGGATTCTAATTTGTATTAAGGCGGAGCAAGTTTCAAGATTCATTGTTCAAGTGCAGAGGCACATGGAAGTTTTTATTGTAGTTATTGTGTTTTTATAATGTATGGTTCAATTGTATCATATTAAATTGCTCTCTTTATTTATAATCCATTGTTGTCCCTGGGTAATGCACCATTGCAGTGTTGTCTGCATGTCTTGTCATTTTTTCTTGAGGTGATCATCCAAGAGAAGAACTCTGTCTACAATCCTATCCTTATCCTTGCCTCAGCGCCACAGGAGGTATTTTCTTCCACAATTCCAAGTCTGGTTGGGAGATACCAGAATAACCTCTTTGGGCAGCTCCAGGACTACCTATTGGACTTTGTATCACAGGTTTTTTAAAATATCATTGTTTGCATGAGCGCTATTTTGCACCTATATTTTTCACCTTCAATTTCCATAACTTACCCAAGCTGGACCCCCCCCCCCCCGTTCCGCAATAAATACACCATAACAACTTTCTCACGAACTTGAGCTGGGATCCCTCTCCGTTCGCAATAAAACACCCACCACAACTTCCACGCCTCGAGCGGACCCCTCTCCGTCCCAATAAACCCACATAAACTCACGCCGCCGAGTCTGTGAGAACCCTGTCAGGCCTATCCCCAATAACATCCATACAACTTCCTGCCACCGAGCTGGACTCCTCTCTCCTCCTTCCCAAACCCACCCCATACTACTTCCAACGCTTCGAGCTGGACCCCATCTCTCTCGACACCCCTCTCATCCCAATCCCAAATAAACCCCCCATACAACTTCCATCCACGCCATCTTTTGCCCCTCACTACTGCCCTCCCAAATGACACCAAATTTAAAACCCTCCCACTTCGCCCCACCATCGATCTTGTACTCCCCTCCCCAGATCCCCACTAACCACCTCCTACACCTACCTGTCCCCCCTATCCCATCCGACCTCTCTTTTCCCCCCTCAGTCCCATTCCCTCCATCCCCACCATCGGAGCTTACCCCGCGGGAAGGAACACCTCCCAACTTCCCACCGTCCGCTCGAGCTGGACCCCTCCTCCAAGTTCCCAATAACACCCACCCACCCATACACTTCCACGGCCTCGACCTGTACCCTCTCCCACCATTCCCAGAACCCCCCATACAATTTCCATTTCCACGCCATCGGCTGGACCCCTCTACCGCATTCCCATCAAACACACAATACAACTTCTCAACACGCCTCGGTCTGGACCCTCCTTCCATTCCCAATAAACACACCGATAACAACTTCCACTCCTGAGCTAGACCCCCCCTCCCATTACCATAAATACAACTTCAGACATGCCTCTATCTGGACGCGCCCTAACCCTTCCTCATCCCATTCCCAATTAACCCCACCCAGGACAATCCCTAACACTTCCAATTCCACTCCTCTATTCTTTCCCACCAATCTCCATCCTTTTCCGACCCCATCCACACCCACATACACCTTCCCCGGCTCCCTTTATCTCTCTTTCTCCCCTCGTTTCCCCATTCCCCCCTACATGCCCACGCGTCCTGCCAAACTTCCCCCTGTCCCTGCTCTCTTTCGACCATCTCAAAATCCACAACTTAATTCCCCCTCCGGCTCCCTCCTTTCCACCGTAATCCACCTCCTATCTCGTCATTTATCCTGCCCCCCCTCTTCGAATACCCTATCCCAAATAAACACACCCATACAACTTCCATCACTCGCCTCGAGCTGGACCCCTCTTCCCATTCCCATAAACACAACCATACAACTTCAACGCCTCGAGCTGGACCCCTCATCCCATTCCCATAAACACACCATACAACTTCCATGCCTCGAGCTGGACCACCCTCCTCCCTTCATCCAATAAACACACATACAATTCCAGCCCCCGAGCTGGACCCCTCTCCTATTCCCATAACACCCACATACAACTTCCAGCCCTCGACTGGACCCCAACTCTTCCCATTAATCCCAATAAACAAACCACCATACAACTTACATCCCCGACTGACCCTCGCTACCCTTTCCCATACACAATCAGTCCACTGCCTCGAGTGGACCCCGTCTCTCCAATTATAAACACAAACCATAAACTTCCACGCCCCGAGCTGGACCCCTCCTCCCATTCCCCATAACACACCATAGAATTTATACAGCTTCCGATTGTCCATCTGCCCGAGCTGGAACCAACCCCTCCTCCATCCTACGCCATTCCCATATAACCCCACACCCGTCAACTTCCCCAATCCGCCGCCGCCGATCTCTTTCCCCCGTCGTCACTCCCATCCTCAATCCCACCGCACACTCTACCCTACGAACTCCCGCTCGCGCCTCCTCGCGCTAGGACCCACAACCTCTCCTATATACCCACAACAATAAAAAGTAAAAAAAGGAAAAAAAAAAGGGAAAAAAGAGAGGGAGCCACAAATTCACCATACACTTAACCACGGGAAGGAGCCTCGACGAACTGTACACCTTGGCTACTTTCTCAGTCTTCTCGGCCAAGTTCCCCCTTAAAAAAAAACACACGATTAAAAAAAATTCCACTTCCTCCACACGCCTCGAGCTGGACCTCCCCTCCTCACCATTCCCATAAATACACCATAAGCACTTCCACGCCTTCGTCTGGAAACCCTCTCCTCTCCTTATCCCCATAAACACACCATACACCTTCCTCCATGTTTTGAGCTTGACCCCTCTCTATTCCCAATAAACACACCATCCAGGGGGAAAAAGGGACAAAGCAACTTCCACTCCCCGAGCTGACCCCTCTCGCCGGTGGTCCCACTTCACAACCGAATACATAGGACAGGGGAACTTGAATGTCACTTCCGACGAAACCCCTGCGACTGGAAAAAGAACCCCTCCTCTGTCCCATTCCCAATTTGAAGGCGAATCCGGCTTCCCGGTTTAACTGGTTATGCCTACCTTGCAGACCGGTGGCAGTTCTGGAATCACTCTGCCGAGGTTTGTGACAGTGCCTGGATTCACCTCATCAAAGGCATACGAAAACACACTCAGGCCTCGTTCTAGTATCTTCCTGCTTCATGTTCAGCCTATCACTGAACTAGACTGTCTCATTCATAGTAAAAAAGGAGGGGTCCTCATTTTGACATATTGGTCGGCCAGGGGGGATTTCACGCACACCGGCGTAACCGGGGGGAGAAGACCTCTCAAAAAGGGTGATGTTCTATTTCATCGAACCAGAGTCCTTGCTTTAAGTACTGTCCTGTCCCATAATGCTGTCCCTGCCTAGCGCATATTTCCCGTAAACTTGGATGTCTATACTTTGGGGGTATGGCACCAAAGGCCCTGGCCGCTTGTTCTTCCTTTGCTGATACCAGGTTCCGCCCTCAGATCCTTCCAGCTTCTTCAAACAAGCTCTTTTGCTTGTTCTCAACGGATATGCCTGAATATTACAAAGGTAGATTCCGCCTGCGTCCGGGCTTCAGCTAATCCCTGAAATCACGCCAAGCTTGTTCTCCTCCTGCGGCTGATAACGGATGTCCGCCCACTCTTCCTTCAGCTTCCTTCAAGTTCCCATACCCCCCCTTCCCATCTTTTTCTCCATTCTCTTCATCACCCTGATCATCCCCTCATTTTCTTCCGCTTCCAGGAGCTCTTTGCCCTATCCGTCCTTAGGTTCAACGTGGTATTCCCCGGGGGGCAGCCTCTCAGAAGAGGGGAGTCTTCCACCCGTAGGAGTTCTACAAATTCGCTTCTTGGCAAAGGGGGCCTACTTAGTTATCCACTTTACCTACGGTTTCGGCGGGGGGGTTCCCTGAATGGTACTTCAGCTTTGGGCACTGGTTATCGGGAAAAGGACAAAAGGGGCACACCTGGTGGCCGTACTCTGTTCCCCCTAATCTAGATAGGGCCGTCGTTTTCCTTAGCAAAAAAATTCCTTCCTTGCGCTGTTACAGAGGAGTTTCCCACAGGCTCGGGGGCTGGAGGGACGGTCAATGGGTGCGCTGTAGGTCACTTAGTGGGTGGGCACACTTACCCTTGAAGGTCAAACGAAAACGGATGTGCTATTCCTCCTTAAAGAAAAGTCCTCCTACCAATCCAATCCTGTGTAACCGGAGTAAACCAGGATGGGGGGGACCGGATGGGGTCGGTGCGAGGGGCGCTCGCGGAGAAGTGGGCAATAAAAAATAATAATGATTCCTATGCCGCGAGCGTCTAACTTCCTAATGAATCGTTTAATCTATTGGGGTTCTCTGAACTATATCAAAAACGCGCTACGACCCCCCTCCTTTTTTCCTTAACATATGTTTCATAATAAATTCCCCAACGTTAACACTGGCCGAGTTAATTCAAGAAGTAGGGCCCCTGGATATCGGGCCATCCTGAAAAGTCCTGGACACCCTTGCTTGATACCACGACTAACGCTAGTACTTCTCCTTATGCCCTTTATCCGTGCTACTGTTTTTTGACAAACAGAAACCTGCGCAAAGTTCCGGATCAGTCTGCTACAGCCAGGACCTCTCAGGTCGTTGCTTTTACAACCCCACCGAAAAAAATCAGCCTAACGCTTGAGATCTACCGCTGTTTACTATTTGAATCTCTCAGCAAACCCCATGCAGCAAGAGAAGCAGCGCTACACCTAAGCCCATATACAACACCAGTTGAGAAACTACCACACCTCCTACTTCCACTCCCCTATCTTTAAGCACATCGCTTTTTCGTCCCTCATTACACCAATATAATAGCACCCCGCAATACACTTAATGACCAACTGCTCCCCGCTCGATCTGTACCCCCCTCTCACTCCCATTCCCAATAACAAACACACACCATAAGATCACAACTTACCACGCCATAGCTTGTACGCACACACCCTGTGCTCCTTACAACCAAATAACCACCCCCCAACAACACCTCCACGCCTTCGACTTGTAGACCCCCTCAAACCTCTCTACCATGCATCCATCTAGCCCAATCAACCGAAACCAAGGAACCAATACAACTTGGGCACGGGTACCAAAATCTCACTAATAACCCTCCCCCCACATTCCCAAGACACAAAGATTTAAGGAGGAGGACCAACAACTGTCTCAACTCCCCGAGCTTACCGCCCCTCATCCCATGAGCCAATTAAACGGACAGTGCCCCTAAACCCCCCACTGTAGCAACACGGTGGCCTGCAGGCTTGACCCCGTGGTTCGCCGATGTCTCGCAACATAAACACACGCCAGGGGGTAGGGACAACTTCCAAAAACCTTCCAGACTCCAATCTAGCGTTTACCCCATCTCCCATCCCCTTAAGAGCAGGCAACAACCGAGAACAACCTTAAAACCACTGCCAGTCCTAGCTTTTTCCCAGCTTCTCATCCAAACCGCCCTCCTGGCGATTCCGTTCGAATAAATAACCACAATCCGATCAATAACACACATTCCTGGTTCCACTTTCCATTCTACTGTTAACCGACCGCCTTCAACCTCTGCCCGTCCGTTCAACATTTCCTCCCTCCACCCCTCCTTACCCAACACCTTACCCACCTTTAAATAGTCCCCTAATCCACTACCACTTTCCCTAGCACCCTATACCACTTTCTCTCTTTGAGAGCCGCCATACCCTCTCACGCTGTCTCCGACCGTCGGAACGACTCCCTTCATTCCCTTCAGCTCCTCCCCGAGTAAAGCTCACTAAATACCCTTTGCATCCCGGGTTAGTCTGGCGATCCATCGACGGAAAGAAAAGTGCGCGCAGACCCGCGTGCTGCTGCGGACCCGCCTGCAGGAAACCAGGGGCCCAAAAAGAATGCAAAAAAGCGGATAACCAGGCCCCTCGACGGCGAATCACGGCAGCTCCCGGGGGACCCTGCTCCACACACTAGTCACACACAGCGCGGCAAGTTCGCGGTATGCTGTGGAACCCCCTCCCCTTGCCAATACCATCGCCTCACCTGTATCCCAATAAACACAAACCTACTCGAACAAATTCACATGACATACTTCCATGACCTCGAGCTGACCAACCTGCTCCCAATTCTGTTCCCAATAAACAACCATCATACAACTATCCACCCCTGAAGCGGACCCCATCTCCCCGTCTCAACCCACAATGCAGATCCGAGTCGCCATATTCCCTTAAATAAACACAGACTCCCATAGAAGGGCTTTCACCGAAAACTCGGGGGTGCGGACCCGGCTCTGGGCTCAAAGACCGGGTTGCCCAATGAAAAAACCACAGACAGGGAAAACGGGGCATAACAGACGTGCGGCGAACGCGCTTCTGAGCTTGACCCCTCTCACCGGGGGGCAGTTTGCAACCAATAAAAACACACCCCCCTACCACAAACTTCCATGCCTCTGTGAGGGCAAAGAACGGCCCTGGTCCTTCCCATTTGGGCCAATACACACAGAGCACACATACAACTTTTCCACTCCCCAGACAACTTCGAGCTTTTTCGACCCCGTACCCCTCGGATTCACCGGAAATTGTCCGCGAATAACAAACGATCATGGGTCACGAAAGGCTTCCGATATGTAACCACAAGACCCTGTCCGCGCTGGCCCCTTCTCCGGGGGTGAACCCCCCTCCCATTCCCGAATACGGCACCTCATACACACGGGTTCCATGCCACGAGACGCTGGACGCGCTTCTCTCCGGTCATGTCCACCATTGGCCAATAAACAGCAAATAAAACAAACAACCATACCAACTCCACATCTAGGCCCTCTCGCTGGGACCCCTCGCCCATTCCCCATCGGCGCACGACGACCCTAACAATACTTTCCAATGCCCAAGCTGGAACCCCCTGGTCTCCCATTCCCAATGGGAAACACAATCATCACGAACTTGTTTGCAAACCAAAACTTCCAAGGAGCGGTGGGGGGTGTCACGAATCCTCTCGCATGAGACTCCCGGCCCCCTCACCAGGTCCTATTCCACAATCATCAAAGAAACACCGGATACGGCTACTGTCGGGACTATGCCCCGAAGACTGGGTACCACATCGTCTACACACGGTTCCGCGAACTAGAACACACCATAACCCGCTTCTACAAAAAGCGTTCCAGTCCACGCCTACGCTTAATGAGACCCCATCTCGGGGCAATCCCATAATCCCAATTAGGACCACGCCTCCCATAAGGGGCGGAAAAAGGGATGGCAGGAACATTCCATGCCCCAAAAGCTGCGACTTCCGGTCTCCCAATTCCCCGAATAAAAACACATCGGATACCACTCCCTGCTATACCAACAAGTTTACGCCGCTCGTCGGGGAGGCTGGACCCCGTCAATGGTCAACTATTGGACCGACTATCGGCAAGCACCATACTCGTACTATCCGGGTCAATTCCTCCCCACAGCCCGAGCGTGTGACACACGCAGTCACCAGTCCCCGAGAAGGTCAGAAGCAAAAACAGCACACTGCAACAAAAACGAAAATGTCCAACGCCCTCGTGCTGGACCCGCCCGCAATATCTCCCACTATCCCAATCGCACCCCCCCTCACTAACCCCCTTCACACCTCAGCCGCTACGCAAAAAAAGCACCCCTAACTACAGATCTCAACAAAAACACGCGTAATACCAAGGCATCCCACTCAGTCGCACGGCACCCGGGGGAAACCCATCCATTACTCGCTTTCCGACCCCCTCGAGCTGTTACCGCATCTCCCACTTTCCTACCAATAAAATCAACAACAAAATACAAACCATAAACTTCCAACGCCCAGCTGAGCTGGACCATCACTCAAACAGCTTTCTCCCATTAACCCAAATAAACGACACCATACCCACCTTTTTCCACGCCCCAGGGGGAGGAAAAGGATAACCAGGTGCTCTGTGTATGACTGAGTGTGAGGGAGATACACAGAGTAGGGGGGCAGTGAGGGAAGACGTGCTCGGTATATACTGAGTGTGAGGGAGTTACACGGTAGGGGGGCAGTGAGGGAGAGAAGTGCTCGGTGTATACTGAGTGTGAGGGAGTTACACAGGTAGGGGGGGCAGTGAGGGGAGAAGGTGCTCGGTGTATACTGAGTGTGAGGGAGTTACACAGGTAGGGGGCAGTGAGGGAGAGAAGTGCTCGGTGTATACTGATTGAGGGAGTTACACAGTAGGGGGGCAGTGAGGGAGAAAGGTGCTCTGTATACTGAGTGTGAGGGAGTTACAGTAGGAGGGGCAGTTGAGGGATCATGAGGGGGGGACAGTGAGAGGAGAAGTTCTCGTTATACTGAGTGTGAGGGAGTTACACAGGTAGGGGGGGCAGTGTAGGGGAGAAGGTGCTCGTGTATACTGAGTGTGAGGGAGTTACACAGGTAGGGGGCAGTGAGGGGGAGAAGGTGCTCGGTGTATACTGAGTGTGAGGGAGTTACCAGGTAGGTGCTCGAGGGAGAGAAGGTGCTCGTGTAATACTGATTGTGAGGGAGTTACACAGGTAGGGGGGCAGTGAGGGAGAGAGGTGACTCGTGTATACGAGTGTGAGGGAGTATACACCAGGTAGGGGAGCATGAGGGAGAGAAGGTGTGCTCGTGTTATAACTGAGTGTGGTGGAGTTCTACCAGTAGGGGGGTCAGTAAGGGAAGAAGGTTGCTCGTGTATACTGAGTGTGAGGGAGTTACACAGGTAGGGGGGACGTTAGGGGGGAGCAAATTGCTCGGGTCATGATGTGAGGGAGTTACACAGGTAGGGGGGGCAGTGAGGGAGAGAAGGTGCTCGGTATATACTGAGTGTGAGGGAGTTACACGTATAGGGGGCAGTGGGGAGAGAAGGTGCTCGGTGTATACTGAGTGTGAGGGAGTTACACAGTAGGGGGGCAGTGAGGGAGAGAAGGTGCTCGGTGTATACAGAGTGTGATGAGTTACCAGGTAGGTGCAGTGGGGAGAGAAAGGTGCTCGGTGTATACTGAGTGTGAGGGAGTTACACAGGTAGGGGGGGCAGTGAGGAGAGAAGGTGCTCGGTATATACTGAGTGTGAGGGAGTTACACAGGTAGGGGGGGCAGTGAGGGAGAGAAGGTGCTCGGTGTATACTGAGTGTGAGGGATTACACAGGTAGGGGGCAGTGAGGGAGAGAAGGTGCTCGGTGTATACTGAGTGGTGAGGGAGTTTACCAGGTAGGGGGGCAGTGAGGGGAGAATGGCTCGTTTAGTACTGATAGTGGGGAGTAACGTCGGGGGGCAGTGAGGGAGAGAAGGTTCCTCGGTGTATACTGATGGAGTGTGGTAGGGCAGTTACACAGGTATGGTAGGGGCAGTAGAGGGAGAGAAGGTGCTCGTTAGATCTGAGTGTGGAGGGGTTACACAGGTTGGGGGGCAGTGGGGAGAAGTGTGCTCGGTGTATACTGAGTGTGGGAGTTACACAGGTAGGGGGCAGTGAGGGGAGAAGTGTGCTCGGGTATACTGAGATGTGAGGGAGTTACACAGGTAGGGGGGCCGTGAGGGAGAGAAAGGTGCCTGGGGGGTGTAAATACTGAGTGTGAGGAAAAAGTTTTTTTACACAGTAGGGGGGCAGTGAGGGAAGAAGGTGCTCGGTGTATAACTGATGTGGGAGTTTACAGGTAGGGGGACATTGAGGGAGAGAATGCTCGTTATACTGAGTGTGAGGAGTTACACAGGTAGGGAGTGAGGGAGAGAAGGTGCTCGTTGTATACTGATGTGAAGGAGTTACACGGTAGGGGGGCAGTGAGGGAGAAGAAGTCGGTGCTCGGTGTATACTGAGTGTGAGGGAGTTACACAGGTAGGGGGGCAGTGAGGGAGAGAAGGTGCTCGGTGTATACTGAGTGTGAGAGAGTTACACAGTAGGGGGGCAGTGAGGGGAGAAGGTGCTCGGTGTATACTGATGTGAGGGATTACAACAGGTAGGGGGGCAGTGAGGGAGAGAGGGTGCTCGGTGTATACTGAGTGTGAGGGAGTTACACAGGTAGGGGGGCAGTGAGGGAGAAAGGTGCTCGGTGTTACTGAGTGTGAGGGAGTTACACAGTAGGAGGGGACAGTGAGGGAGAGAAGGTGCTCGTGTGTAGACTGAGTGTGAGAGGAGTTACACAGGTAGGGGGGTTGACGGAGAGTGAGGGTGCTCGGTATGATTGAGTGTAGGCGATACACAGGTAGGGGGGCATGAGGGAGAGAAGGTGCTCGGTTATACTGAGTGTGAGGGATTACACAGGTAGGGGGGCATTGAGGGAGAGAAGGTGCTCGTGTAATCTGAGTGTGAGGGAGTTTACACAGGTAGGAGGGGCAGTGAGGGAGAGAAAGCTTGTGAGTGTATACTGGAATGTAGGGAGTTCACAGGTAGGGTGGGCAGTGAGGGGAGAAGGTGCTCGTGTATACTGAGTGTGAGGAGTTACACAGGTAGGGGGGCAGTGAGGGATGAAAGGTGCTCGGTGTATACTGATGTGGGGAGTTACACATGTAGGCGTGGTGCAAGTTGGGAGAGAAGGTGCCGGTGTATAACTGAGTGAGGGAGTTACACAGGTAGGGGGGGCAGTGAGGGAGAGAAGGTGCTCGGTGTATACTGAGTGTGAGGGAGTTACACAGGTAGGGGGGCAGTGAGGAGAGAAGGTTGCTCGGTGTATACTGAGTGTGAGGGAGTTCACACAGGTAGGGGGCAGTGAGGGGGAGAAGGTGCTCGTTATACTGATGTGAGGGAGTTACACAGGTAGGGGGGCAGTGAGGGGAGAAAGGTGCTCGGTGTATAGTCTGAGTTGTGTAGGGACGTTTACACAGGTATGGGGGGCAGTGAGGGAGAGAAGGTGGCTCGGGTAATACTGAGTGTGAGGGAGTCAAAGGTAGGGGCAGTAGGGGAGAGTGCCTCGGTATATCGAGTGTGGAGTTACACAGGTAGGGGGCATGAGGGAGAGAAGTGCTCGTGATATACTGAGTGGTGAGGTAGTTACACACACGGTAGGGGGGCAGTGAGGGAGAGAAGGTGGCTCGGTGTATATCTGAGGTGTGAGAGGATGTTACACAGGTAGGGGGCATGAGGGAGGAAGGTGCTCGTGTTACTGAGTGTGAGGGAGTTACAAGTAGGGGTCAGGATGTGAGAGAAGAAGGTGCTCGGTTGTATACTGAGTGTGGGGAGGAGTTAACAGGTAGGGGCAGTGAGGAGAGCAAGGTGCTCGGTGTATACTGAGTGTGAGGGAGTTACACGGTAGGGGTGGCGTGAGGGAGAGAAGGTGCTCGTGTATACTGATGTGAGGGCGAGTTACACAGTAGGGGGCAGATGGAGGGTGGAGTAGAGAAGGTGCTCGGTGTATACTGAGTGTGAGGGAGTTACACAGGTAGGGGGCAGTGGAGTGAGAAAGGTGCTCGGTGTAATACTGAGTTGTGAGGGAGTTACACAGGTAGGGGCGTGAGGAGAGAATGTTGCTCGTGGTATATGAGTGTGAGGGAGTTACCAGGTAGGGGGCAGTGAGGGAGAGAAGGTGCTCGGTGTATACTGAGTGTTAGGAAGTTTACACAGGAGGTGGGCAGGGGGGAGAGAAGGTGCTCGGTGTATACTGAGTGTGAGGAGTTACACAGGTAGGGGCAGTGAGGGAGAGAAGGTGCTCGGTGTATACTGAGTGTGAGGGAGTTACACAGGTAGGGGGGTCAGTGAGGGGAGAAGGTGCTCGGTGTATACTGAGTGTGAGGGAGTACACAGGTAGGGGGCAGTGAGGGAGAGAAGGTGCTCGTTGTATACTATGTGAGGGTTACACAGTATGGAGGCAGTGAGGGGGAGAAGGTGCTCTGTGTATACTGAGTGTGAGGGAGTTACACAGGTAGGGGCAGTGAGGGAGAGAGGTGCTCGGTGTAAAATACTAGTGTGAGGGATTTACACATGTTAGGGGCAAGTGTGGAGAGAAGGTGCTCGGTGTATACTGAGTGTGAGAGATTACCCAGGTAGGGGGGGTCAGTGAGGAGAGAAGGTGGCTCGTGTATACTGAGTGTGAGGGAGTTACAACACAGTGTAGGGGGGGCAGTGAGGGGAGAGGTGCTCGGTATCTGAGTGTGAGGGAGTTACACAGTATGGGGGGGGCCAGTGAAAGGGGAGAATGTGCTCGGTGTATACTGATGTGAGGGAGTTACAAGTAGGGGGGCCAGTTGAGGGAGAGGGTGCTCGGTGTGTACTGAGTGTGAGGGGAGTTACACAGGTAGGGGGGCATGGATGGGAAAATGATAAGGTGAGATGTAGTGCCGTAGACCAGCTATGATGGAGCGCAGAAGGTGCAGGGTTCTTAACACAACCAGAGGGGGTGCAACGGTGCACCCTTGCACCCCTCAAAAATGTCATATATTTACCCGCCGTTACAGAGGCCGCTCTCCTCCCACAGCAATTAAACTGATTGCCGGGGGAATGAGCGGTTGGCAGCTTAGAGGACGTCTCCTGTCTACACACATGCGTCCAATGTGACTGCATCATCATGGTGATGCGACATCACATGACAACGTGCTATCACGTGATGCAGTGACGTCATGATGCTATGATGTCATGGGACAGGAGGTAAAAACTTTGCACCCCCAAAAAGAATTTCTGGTTGCACCCCTGAGCAGGGGCATAGCAAGAGAGGAAAGCTTCGTAGGGAGGAGCAGATGAGTGGAGAACCTTAAAGGTAAGGCTTGGTCCCCACTGGCTGCTGCAGCGCTCGCTATGTGGACGGTATCACCGGCGGACAAGAGCTCGCCTCTCAATGGGGGCTGGGCGCCGCTTCGAGGAGAGTGCCGCTGCGCGTGAGGGAGGGCCGGAGCCTGCAGAGAGGGCCGTCGCCCTCTGCGATGAAGGCCGGAGCCTGCTAGGGAAGGGCCGGCGCCTGCGAGGAGGGCCGGAGCGCGACTGCTGGTCATGGCCGGGAGCGCTCGCTGAAGGGAGGGCCGGAGCGCTTGCGAGGGGGAGGCCCCGGAGCGCTGCGGGGAGGGCCGGCCGCTGCGAGGAGGGCCCGGCTGTCGAGGGAGGCCTGGCGCCCTGCAGGGGAGGGCCGGCGCGCTGCGAGGGAGGGCGGACCTGCGAGGGATGGCGGCGCGCTGCGAGGGAGGGCCGGCTGCGAGGGAGGGCCGCTGCGAGGGAGGGCCGGCTGCGAGGGAGGGCGGCGCGGCTGCGTGGGAGGGCCGGAGCGCTGCGAGGGAGGGCCGCGCGCTTGCGAGTAGGGCCGGCTGCGAGGGAGGGCCGGCTGCCCGAGGGAGGGCCCGGAGCGCTGGGAGGGAGGGCCGTCCTCGCGTGCAGGGGGGGCCGGCGCGCCTGCGGAGGGAGGGCCTGCCGCGCTGCGAGGGAGGGCCGGCTGCGAGGGAGGCTGGCGCGCTGCGAGGGAGGGAGGGCCGACTGCGAGGGAGGGCACACGGGCCTGCGAGGGAGGGCCGCGCCGCTGCGTAGGGAGGCCCGGCGCGCTGCTGATGTAGTGCCCGGCTGCGCTGTCGAAGTGAGGGCCGGCCCGCCTGGCGAGGTAGGGCCGCTGCGAGTGGGGGCCGGCGCGCGTGCGAGGGAGGTCGGAAAGCGCTGCGACGGGATAGGCTGGGCGCGCTGCGAGGCAGGGCCGGCGCGCTGCGAGGGAGGGCCGGCTGGTCGAGGAGGGCCGTCTTCTAGGGAGGTGCCGGCGCGTCTTCTATTTATTTCCGGCACTCTGCTGAGGGAGGGCCGTCTTCTGAATTATGTCCCGGCTTTCTCTTTCTTTCCCCTGCTTTCGCTTTCGGTTCCGCTCTCTTCTCATTTTCCAGTCCTTCTTCTCTATGCGATGAGGGCCGGCTGCTGAGGGAGGGCCAGCGCGCTGCGAGGGAGGGCCGCTGCGAGCGAGTGTCCGGCGCGCCTGCAGGGAGGGCCGGAGCGACTGCATAGGGATGGCCGGAGCGATGCGATGGGATGAGGGCGGCGCGCGGCGAGGGAGGGCCGGCGCGCTGCGAGGGCACAGGCCGGAGCGCTGCGAAGGGAGGGGCCTGGAGTCGATGCGAGGGCAGGGCCGGAGCGCTGGCGAGGGCGGCCGGCGCGCTGCGAGGGAGGGCCGGCGCGACTGCGAGGGACGGGCCGGCGCGCTGCGAGGCGGTCCCGGGCGCCTGCAGGGATGGCGGCTGCGCTGCGAGGGAGGGCCGGCGCGCTGCGAGTCGAGGGCCGGACTTGCGAGTGAGGGCCGGAGCGTCTGTGAGTGAGGGCCGGCTGCGCCTTCGAGCGGTGGGCCGCCTGCGAGGGAGGGGCCCGGCGCCGCTGCGAGGGGGAGGGCCGGCGCGCTGCGAGGGAGGGCCGGCGCGCTCGAGGGGGCCCGGCGCGCTGCGAGGAGGGCTGCGCGCTGCGAGGGAGGGCCCGGCGCTGCTGCGAGGGAGGGCCGGCTTGCGAGGGACGGCCGGCGCGCTGCAGGGATGGCCCCTGCGAGGGAGGGGCCGAGCGCTGCGAGGGATGGCCTGCTGCGAGGGAGGGCCGGCTGCGAGGGAGGGGGCCGGAGCGCTGCGAGGGAGGGCCGGCGCGCTGCCGAGGAGGGCCGGCTGCGCGGGAGGGCCGGCTTGCGTGGGAGGGCTCTGGCGCGTCTGCGATGAGGAGCCTGCTGCGAGGGGGGCCGCTGCCGATGGAGTCCGTCGACGCATGCGAGGGAGGGCCGGCTGCGAGGGAGGGCCGCTTGCGAGAGGGCCGGCTTGGCGGAGGGAGGGCCGCGCGCTGCGAGGAGGAGCCGGCGCGTGCGAGTGGAGGCCGGCGCGCTGCGAGTTAGGTGAGGGCCGCGCGGGGAGGGCCGGCGCGCTGCGAGGGAGGGCCGACGCGCTGTCGAGGGATGGCGCGCCCGGCCGCCTGCGCAGGGCGGGCCCGGCTGCGCTATGTCGAGGGAGGGCCGGTCCCAGCTGGAGGGAGGGCCGCGTGCGAGGGAGGGCCGGCGCGCTGTCGAGGGAGGGCCGGCGCGCTGCAGGGAGGGCCGGCGCGCTGCGAGGTGAGGGCCGGAGTGTGCGAGGGAAGGCAGGAGCCCTGCGAGGGAGGGACCGCTGTGAGGGAGGGCCGGCGCGCCTGCGAGGGAGGGACGCTTTGAGGGACGGGAGGCCGGCTGCGAGGGGAGGGCCGGCGCGCTGCGAGGAGGGCCGGCTGCGAGGAGGGGACCCGGCGCGCCTGCGAGGGAGGGCCGGCTGCCAAGGGAGGGCCGGAGGACTGCAGGGAGGGCAAATAAACACAAACGTTACAGAACTGGGCGGTATGACCCCGGCGTCTTCTCCTTACCCGTCCGCCGGGGTCACATGCACCCAGAGACTGCAAGATCGTGGCTCACACATACAGAGTCGATAGTTTTGCAGTTCTGGCGCACTTATCCCTCTTTTCCTGTTTGTGGATTTCCAGCCGAAACACACCAATTTATTTCAACGGAGGTTGCAGGTTATAAACTTCTTTTGTACTGTCCAATGTAAAAGAAAAATATTTGTTATGTGTTTAAACAAACTCAGTGACATGAAGACGTAACCATCTGAGGTTGACGCTCTTGAACCACTTTACTTTCATCCTAGGCCACTAAATACTATACAAACCTACAAAACTGCCGCTTTTCCCCAGGACCCATTCTGTGTGCTAGCAACTTAGGTCTATAGTGTTTGCCCTTACTAAATATCCCAATCCAAAGTGATTCCCATGCAATGGATGTAATAGTAAATAATAAACCCTGGTGTTTATAAAGATTATTAAGAATAAAAATCATCTCAGAAGAAATTAATTATAATAAAATAATGGGAATGAATTGAGCCATCAGTGATTAATTATTAACACTAATTGCTGTGGTTTTATCAGAAGTTTCTGCATATTTCTCGCACAACGGGTGGGAGATTGTTGTATAACTTATAACTTCAATTTGTGGTCAACGTTTCACACTTCTGAACAGACCACACTAACGTTATTGGTTGCTATTTTGTTGGGGAGGAGACAACTCGCCAAACTCCCGCCCTTTATGAACTCGTATAAATTTTATGTTCGCAAAATGGCTCGATTCCTATATACAGTCTAAGTACATTGTATATCTTGTTTACGCAGATAAAACTGAGTAGGACATAACTGACACAGTGTATTATTGGGTTTGGTGTGAGTACAGACACAATCATTACCAGCTTAGTGTTAATCTTTGCTAGAGATTATATGCGGATGTCTTAAGTATGTAAAAAAAAAATGAAAAGCAAAAATGATTAAGTCCAGCATGTAGTGCTAAAAAATATCTACATTTCTAAAATGATAACAAACAGAATCACGACTGGCTGTCGCTGTGACCTAGGACAGTACCATACGTAACACACACAGTAACACACACAGCCATAACAACACACAGTAACACACACAGTAACGTATACCATGGTCTGTGTAACATATTACAGTGTCAATATATAAGTTCTGTGGAGTTAATATTTGGAGTTAGATTAGAATTGATGGAAGAAAAACAGACAGATCTGGACTTGCACTTCAATAACAACAACACTCGCAACATGTGAGAACGTTTGCTTTCTAAACGCTGTGATAATCTGTATACTGTCCCAATACTACTTCCTAATCCTCCACATCATAACCCTCCAGGCGGATTCACACCTCCTCACCTATCTCTCCCCCCAATCCGGCTCTCCCCCCCACCTCTCTCCCTGACTCTCACTACCCTCCCAGGCCGATTTATACCCTCTGATCTCTCGTCCACCTACTCCTCATCTCCCCCCACCAATACTGGGACCTCTCCCTCCCACCTCTCTCCCTGCATCTCATCATAACCTCCCAGAACCTGTTTATACATCTCTCTCTCACCTCCACTCCTCACTCCCCCATACTGGGACCTCTCCCCTCCCACCCCTCCCTCCCTGCATCTCATCATACCCTCCCAGACCTGATTTATACATCTCTCTCTCACCTACTCCTCATCTCCCCCAATACCTGGGACCTCTCCCCTCCCACCTCTCCCCCTGCATCTCACTATGCCCTCCCTATTGCTTTTTCTGTTTGCTGTTTCTTCGCGCCTTTGTAAACTTTTCTGTTCTCTTCATTATTTATACACCTCTTACAAATCCTCTATTCACACCCTCTCTCTCGCTCTCTCTATTCCTCCTTTTTGCTGCTGGGGATATCTCTCCTAATCCTCCACCCAGCTATATACACACCTGCTCTCACCCACACCTCCCTGCCACCTCTTCCCCTGCTAATGGTGTTAACCTATCTGATTTAATACTGACTAACCTTTAAAACTCGCCTCACAAATCAAGCACCCCATTAGCCTGCACTGATGGCTACTGTCCCACACCCACAGTCGCTCTTACCACCCATTGTGCCCAAGCACTGCCATCTACTGCACCTATTCCCTCACCTGCTGTCTCGTAACTCTCCCATCATACCTCTTAGATTGTAAGCTCTTCGGGACAGGGATTTCTTTTCCTATTGTACACTTTGGTGCTATATAAAGATATACATAGAGTAGCACACACCATAACATACAGTAACATACAGTAATACATACAGTAACATACACCGTAACATACAGTAATACATAGTAACATACAGTGACATACACTAACACATATAGTAGCACACAACGTAACATACAGTAATACATACAGTAACACATACAGTAACACACACCATAACATACAGCAACATATACAGTAGCACACAACATAACATACAATAATACACACAGTGACACATACAGTAGCACACACCGTAACACAGTAACATATACAGTAGCACACATCATAACATACAGTAACACACACAGTAGCACACACAAACACATACAATAACATATAAAGTAACAAATACAGTAGCACACACAGTAACACACACAGTAACACACACAGTAACACACACCCTTTTCTCATTTGATGTATTCCGCAGGCATTCTCAGAGGTTAAAGAAAAGGAAAGTTGAAACAAACGATACGTGTATCGCTCTGTTTTGCTGTGAGAATTGCTGGTATCGAGAGACAAGGAGTAAATGTAACCCCAGGAATTAGTTAAACCCCTTACCCTTAAAGAAGGAGACGTCCCTCCCCACAGATTGTACGATTTGTAAATGAACTTCGGGACAAGATCAGGAATTGGCCCCGAGTAGAGTTGTTTATTAATTAATGGATATAGTGCAAGAAAGCCTTTGCAGAGGATGTCTGCGGGACAGCGTAGGGAGGACACGCTGCGGGCGCCTGCGCACAGCGGGTCCTCAGCCTTAGAGAGGACACCACTTATTGTCAATATGGTATTGACAGTTGGACATCGTCTTCCCATTTTAAGCTCTGGACGGGCCCAATGTCAAAACACCATGCACTGGGCCCCCCAACCGTACCAGCAGAAAGATCGGTTCTGGAAGGGTGGCCCATACGGAGAACATTTACATGAATAATTGCTTCTGTTCATTATTGCTGCATCATGAAAACAATTATTTCTTCCGTTGTTTAGCGCTGCGTCAGCAAAACGATGAGTTCTCCTGTTTCTAGCGTGACCTTCAGATATACCCGGTCAGTGGGCACATTCCTACTAAGATGCTCACGCTCCGCTCAGCACGGAAGTTAGCACCATCAGCACAAGTGAATATACTCACGTGACTGAAAATATGGCGGCACTTTATTTAACTGGTAATTTGGTCCTGGTTTTATATTAGCAACAAAGTCATTTACTAAGGTTTTCCCTGTTTGATTTGCGTAAAAAAAAAGTTTGTGTTTTATTTTTATTTTTTAACTGTAAGGATATACTGTAAACGCATTAATGAATCTAATAAACATTTTGCGACTGTCCAAAAGTGGAGAATATTTTTGACAGACCCTTTCTTACAGTTAATTTATATGGAACTGAAACACAGAACAGACTTCGACTGTTCCAACCTCTGGCCAATGACCCATACATGACTGAAATGTAAGAGCCGCCTTAAAAAGAAGTGTGCTCTCCACACGGGCGCAGCTGTATTTCCAGGGACAATAAACATGTGTATACAAATATGCTGCAATGCTATTAGTTATTTCTGGCATCTGATTTTTAAATGAAAAACTGTGAAATGCTCCTTGGCAGTTCTGCACAGACACTTACATTTCGGCTGGCCAGTGACTGACAAGGTTGGCTAAACAGCTGAGTTTACTCAGACATCCAAGTTTGCTATTTTAGAAACTGGTGGCACGGTTCCCAAAAGCAGCTTGTGGTGTCGTAGCGAAGGCAAAAGAAGGCGAGGCTCCGTTTGGTTTGGAAGATCAAAGTCTGTTTCTTCCGTCGGTTTCTGCATCGCAGAGATTTTCATTATGAATGAAATACAAAAACATAACTAAGTACAGCATCACTTGCAGCAAAGGGAGTAACGAGTGTGAGATGATGTAATGCCACAAGGTATCGCATATCATCAGTACAGTGTACCATCAAAGAAAGAGAGGTTCCACAGCCGAGCTGCTGTCCCGTGAAATAAGCAGGGAGTGTGGTCAGTGGCAAAGCTAGGGAGAGGTCAGATAATAAAGCATCAGGCCTGCCCTGCGACCGCTAATATCTGGGGTTGCATGGTACTGCAAGTCACTTGGGGGCATGACTTGCCTGAGATGGGCAATGATTGGTACATTCAGCCAATCACGGACAAGTCTGGGAAACCCCACTGCAGTACCGTGACACCCCGATTCTCAACTTCCCAAATCTTATCATTCCTCTCTGTCCTGGGGAGTCAACGAGGAGATTATTCTATTGCTTACAGACATTTAACTATTGCTAATATTAATAACTTTATTTATGTAGTGCTTTTCTCCCAATGGGACTCAAAGCGCTTCACAATTACAAAAAAGGGAAAAATAAGAAAAGATTTGAGGTTATAAAATATACAACACAGGATGGGACGGTACTGTAGTTATTAAATACCGGATAGGTTGTGGGTCAGTAATTAAATGCCTGGATAAGCAGGTAGGACCTGAGCCTATTTGTATAGATTCCCAGAGAGGGGCCTCTCGCACTGTATGAGGCAGGCAGTTCCAAAGAGTGGAAGCAGCGAGGCTAACAGCTCGGGCGCCCAAGGAAGTCACAGGGATTCTGGGAAATGTTAGGAGTCCTTCACCTGCAGATGGAAGTGAGAGAGTGGGAGTGTAGGGAACTAGAAGCTCTCAGATAGCTGGGAGCCTGGGCATGTAGGGCTTTGAATGTCATCAAGCCAATCTTTGCCATTTTACAGGCAACCAGTGCATAGAACGGAGAACAGGTGTCATGTGGCAAGATTGGGTCTGGTTAGGTAACAACCTGGCCGCAGCGTTCTGCAGAACCTGCAGGCGGTGCAGCTCTTTTTCCGGAAGTCCCAGTTAGAGCGCATTGCAGTAGTCCAGGCGTGAAGATACAAGGGTAAAAATAGGTGATAGTGCGCAGCTAATATCTAGTATACAACAAATAGTGAACAGTGCACCGTGATAATAGAAACAATATTGTAAACCTTATATGTGGATCTGACACTAAACGTGGGTCTGCAGCCTTTCTTGGGGGTGGCTCCCTGTAAGTTGCCATTGCCTACCTTTGTGTTATCTACAATATATCTCTATCAACCACATTATTTTTGTCTACGTCTCCTTGTTTTTTGGGCTGCATGTTTATAATTATACCTGTGGGCCCCACATTATAGCCTATTCAACAAACTGCCTGTGGGACTTAGTATATGTTTGCCCTTTTGGAATATGAGTGTTCAACCATTAGGAGCTGTGCTTATAGTCCCTACTTTCCAGACAGGATTGCACTATTTGTGTGTTTCTTTTGTTTTCATTGTTCATGCTTACACCGGGTCTCTGCGCTCCCTGATGTTCTGCTATCACGGCTACGGAGAACCACCAAGGAAGGTCCACTGAGGGTTGAGCTAAACTACCAGTGTCTGTATTGAAGGTTTTATTTCATTGTATATTTATATTGACTCACTTTATCTGCACTAATTGAGCAGTACTGTGCACTGTTATGTGGTGTTGACCCTTTTAAGCATTTGCACAATCTAACGGGAGCGCCGGGTGAATATTTGACGTTAGCTAGAGCCCCCGTAAAGGAAGAGCTGACAGGGAGTCAGCAGAGAGGAACGGAGGAGACCAAGGACAGGGGTCTGGAGCATCCGGTGTTGCTGTGGTCTGTGTGTGCAGCGTTGGCTGGAGCTGTATGGAGTGCAGCAATGGCGGGGAATTTAACATTGCTAGCCAGTGGAGAGCAAGGCAGTGCTGCCCATACTACCGAGGACAGCGGCGCAAGATGGGAACACATATGGGTCTAAGCTTCCAAACGGAGGTCCCCACAACTAGGACTTTAGGTTGTTCCCCCAGTTACCCCAGTTGGGCGAGTTTGTGTGTGTCTTTTATGTACTGGAAGTTTGTAGAAATGTTTTCCAATAAATTCACTTTTGTTCAGCTCTGTAGTCCCGTCTGCAGGGAGCACAGAACAATTTTGGTAAACACGGGGACGATTACATCAACACAGCCCAAGAGAGGGTGAGTTGGGACTGGGTCCAAATCATAGGTAGTGGGACACAACCCTTGGATTGTTTGCACAATGTCTTCTACATCCAGATGGTCAAAGCTAGTCCATAAAGCCAGAGACCCTGCATTTTCAAGCCTGGAACCCTGACACTTATTAGGCTGAGTCCATGGTAACTCAGCTCGTGCGGAGGCGTGCTGAGGCTGAGGGAAAGTGAGTGCTTTCCCTGGCCTTGGTTAGCGCGCCATCTGGGGGCGGGCCAGTGACGTCACGGAGCTGGTTCGCCCTCATTGGGCGGACCGCTCACGTGACCGGCCCTGCGCTCCCAAGAGCGCGAAAATGTAAAATTTTCAGAAGACTTACGCTTCCGCACGCTTGCGAAAGCGTAAGCGAGCCCCTACAAAAGCCGCTCTCATTGCGGCTGCAGGGGCTCACTGCCGAGCAGCAGCGCGCCTCAGCACGGGTCAGCGCATAAGCGCTGACCATGCCCGAGGCTTTAGGTAGCACAGTCAGAACCTGGATACCTAATCAAAGAAGAAGAGCGGGAAATCATCACAACGTGACTGTGAAAAGGCTTCACCAGCCCGCAGACATGCTGGTTTGCAGAGCCTCTCCATGGGGCGGAACAGCTGAGATGGTCTATTGTCCGCTGCCGTGATCTCACAAGACAGGAACTCTGACATCTTACTAGAAATGGGGGACTTCCATATGATAATTATTATTCAACACTTACTTGGACAGTTTTATCCCCACGCAGTGTAAAGATTTCCCATTTAAATACTGTACACTAACAAAGAGTTAATTTGGCTCGGGGGTCACTAAATCACTGTTAGTGCAGCAGAAGATTACCCGAGATGCAAAGTTTTGTGTGAAAGATCATGTGACCAGGCAGGCACTATACACACTGCTAGGTACACTACTATAGAGAGGGCAAAAGGGAGTGCCAGAGGCTGTCTCAGAAGAGGAAGGGGATGTGACTTTGTAAATGGTTGCTATAGAAACAGGTTTTTTTAATGCTACCAGTATTTTCTTATAGTACAGACCTGATTTATTTTAAAAACACACACACACACACGTAGGATATTGCTTGAACTGCAGCTTTACGTCTTGTACTATGTTTTAGCGCTGATAATTAGGATGCACAAAACGGCGTATGATTAATATTGCTCCTAACTTGGAATGAATGATATTTAGTATCACTTGATACACAAACTCGTTTACATTGGAAAGATACTAACCTCGGGGGGAGGGCGGATTGAAGAAAGCGTCTGGTAAGTTGTCTCCCGGGAAGTCATTTGCACTGCAACGCATCAGCCCGTCCTCACAGTAACTGCACAAAGAGCAACAAGACATGTAAACAGTGCATGTTACCCCCATTACCCCCGAAGCCTGTCACATGTACACAGTGCATGTTACCCCCATTACACCCCGAAGCCTGTCACATGTAAACAGTGCATGTTACCCCCATTACACCGCGACGCCTGTCACATGTAAACAGTGCATGATACCCCCAATACCCCCGAAGCCTGTCACATGTAAACAGTGCATGTCACCCCCATTACACCCCGAAGCCTGTCACATGTAAACAGTGCATGTCACCCCCATTACACCCCGAACGAAGCCTGTACACATGGTAAACAGTGCATGTCACCCCCATTACACCCCGAACCTTGTCACATGTAAACAGTGAATGTTACCCCCATACACCGAAGCCTGTCACATGTAAACAGTGCATGTTACCCCAATTACCCCCGAAGCCTGTCACATGTAAACAGTGCATGTCACCCCCATTACACGCAAAGCCTGTCACATGTACACAGTGCATGTTACCCCCATTACACCGTGAAGCCTGTCACATGTACACAGTGCATGTTACCCCCATTAACCCCGAAGCCTGTCACAATGTAACAGTGCATGTACCCCCATTACACGCAGAAGCTGTACATGTAACAGTGAATGATACCCAATACCCCCGAAGCCTGTCACATGTAAACAGTGCATGATACCCCCATACAAACCGTCGCCTGTCACATGGTAAACAGTGCATGTCCACCCCATTACACCCCAAGCCTGTACATGTTAAACAGTGCATGTCACCCCCATTACACCCCGAAGAAGACTGTCACATGTAAACAGTGCTGTCACCCCATTATAACACCCGAAGCCTGTCACATGTAAAAAACAGTGCAATGTTACCCCCAATACCCCCGAGCCTGTCCACATGTAACAGTGCATTTACCCCAATTACCCCACGAAGCCTGTCACATGTAAACAGTGCATGTCACCCCCATTACACGCAAAGCCTGTCACATGTACACAGTGCATGTTACCCCCATTACACCACGAAGCCTGTCACATGTACACAGTGCAGTACCCCCATTACACCGCGAAGCCGTTAACATTACACATCATATCACCCCCATTACACCGCGAAGCGTGTCACATGTAAACAGTGCATTCACCCCCTTACCACCGCGAGCCTTGTCACATGTAACAGTGCATGTCCCCCATTACACCGCAAAGCCTGTCACATGTACACAGTGCATGTTACCCCCATTACACCGCAATACCTGTCAGATGTACACAGTGTATGTCACCCAATTACACCGCGAAGCCTGTCACATGTACACAGTGCATGTCACGCCCATTACACCCCGAAGCCTGTCACATGTAAACAGTGCATGTTACCCCCATTACACCGCGAAGCCTGTCACATGTAAACAGTGCATGTTACCCCAATTACACCGCAAAGCCTGTCACATGTACACAGTGCAGTTACACCCCCATTACACGGCGAAGCCTGTCACATGTAAACAGTGCATGTTTACCCACCAATTACCACCGCGAAGCCTGTCACCATGTAAACAGTACATGTACCCCAATACACAGCGAAGCCTGTCACATGTAAACAGTTGCATGTACCCCCCATACCCCGAAAAGCCTGTCACAGGTAACAGGTGCATGTCACCCCCACTACACCGCGAAGCCTGTCACATGTAAACAGGGCATGTTACCCCCATTTACCCCCGAAGCCTGTTCACATGTAAAACAGTGACATGTCACCCCATTACACGCGAAGCCTGTCACTGTAAACCGTGCAGTTCCCCCAATCACCCGAAGCCTGTCACAGTAAACAGTGAGTACCCCATACACCGCGAGACTGTCACATGTAAACAGTGCATGTTACCCCAATTACACCGCAAAGCCTGTCACATGTAAACAGTGCATGTCACCCCCAATACCCCCCGAAGTCGTCAAATGTAAACCAGTGCATGTCACCCCCAATACCCCCGAAGCCTGTCACATGTAAACAGTGCATGTTACCCCCATTACACCGCGAAGCCTGTCACATGTAAACAGTGCATGTCACCCCCAATACCCCCCGAAGCCTGTCACATGTAAACAGTGCATGTCACCCCCAATACCCCCCGAGAGCCTCTGTCCATGTAAACAGTGTCATGTCACCCCCAATACCCCCGAAGCCTGTCACATGTAAAAGTGCATGTCCCCACATACCCCCCAAAGCCTGTCAATGTACACTGCAGTTACCCATACACGCAGCCTGTCACATGTAAACCCCAGTGCATGTTACCCAATACCCACCCGAAGCCTGTCACATGTAACAGTGCAGTTACCCCAATTCACCCCCGAAGCCTGTCACATGTAAACAGTGCATGTTCCACCCCCAATTACCCCGAGCCTGTCACATGTAAACAGTTGCATGCACCCCAATACCCCCCGAAGCCTGTCACATGTAAACACAGTGCATGTCACCCCCAATACCCCCCGAAGCTGTCACATGTAAACAGTGCATGTTACCCCCATTACACCGCGAAGCCTGTCACATGTAAACAGTGCATGTCACCCCCAATACCCCCCGAAGCCTGTCATTGCTTTATTTCGGGCTGGGAGGCATCTTTAAAAACACTTTCTCCAAAAAAGAGTTTTGATAAAAACTAATTAAAGCAAAGTATTGTTTTTTTAATTTCACCGTAGAAATTGTATCTGACACATTTGATAATTATAAACCAAAAATGATTCCCTGTGACAAGAAACGTCTCATATTATTTACAGGCGATACGGTATCGTTACAATGATAAAAAAACAAAACCTCACTATATTTCCCATAGAAATGCTGGGTTCGGATGTAATAGCAGCAGAAATATATGTATTTGAAATTAATACTTGAGGCAAAGAAGATTTGAATCATCTAATTGATTAACCGTTTTGTTGGCAAGGCAAATAGCTGAAATACCAACTCGCACAGCCGTTAGACAATTAGTATCAATTAGTGCAGATTTACAGGTAAATCCAACTAATTGTGACCTTACTATAGGTGAAGTTGTTATGGAAAGGTTACTGAGTATTTTTTTATTTGCAAACTCAAAGTAACACTATTGCATATATATTTCCAAAATGAAGGGTAAATAGCTTTATCGCAATGTTTAATAAGTATACCATTTCCTGTCATTTTGTCCAATTACATTCTACTACTGCATAGCTGGTATAACCTGTATAGATTCTAGGTTCTACTATATAGCTGGTATAGCTGTATAGATTCTACTGTATAGCTGGTATAACTGGTTTAACTGGTATAACTGGTATAACTGGTATAACAGGTATAACGCATTTTAACCACTGGTGAAAAAGTACAAACTTCCATAATGCAAACACTGCTGGCAAAGTGATGAGAGGGACACACAGAGACACAGAAAGTGATGAGAGGGACACACAGAGACACAGAAAGTGATGAGAGGGACACACAGAGACACAGAAAGTGATGAGAGGGACACACAGAGACACATAAAGTGATAAGAGGGACACACAGACACAGAAAGTGATGAGATGGACACACAGAGACACAGAAAGTGATGAGAGGGACACACAAGGACACAGAAAGTGATGAGAGGGACACACAGAGACACAGAAAGTGATGAGAGGACACAAGAGACAACAGAAGTGATGAGAGGGACACACAAAGACACAGAAAGTGATGAGAGGGACACACAGAGACACAGGAAGTGATGAGAGGCCGCCAAAAAACGAGCCACAGAAGTGATGAGAGGGACACACAGGAGACACAAGAAAGTGATGGAGTAGGGACACACAGAGACACAGAAAGTGATGAGAGGGACACCAAAGAGACACAAGAAAGTGATGAGAGGGACACACAGAGACACCAAAAGTGATGAGAGAGGGAAACACAAGGACACAGAAAGTGATGAGAGGGCACACAGAGACACAGAAGTGATGAGAGGGACACACAGGACAACAGAAAGTGATGAGAGGGACACACAGAGACACAGAAAGTGATGAGAGAGGGACACACAGAGACACGAAGTGATGAGAGGGACACACAGAACACAGAAAGTGATGAGAGGGACACACAGAGACAAGGAAAAGTGATGAGAGGGACACACAGAGGACACAGAAAGTGATGAGAGGGACACACCAAGAGACACAGAAAGTGATGGAGGGACACACAAGGAACAACAGAAAGTGATGAGAGGGACACACAAGAGACACAGGAAGTGATGAGAGGGACACACAGAGACACAGAAAGTGATATGAGGGACCACAGAGACCAAAAGAGACACGAGACACAGAAATGATGGAGGGACACACAGAGACACAGAAAGTGAGTGAGAGGGGAACACAAGGGCAATCAGAAATCTGATGAAGGGACAACAGAACCCACAGAACAGTGATGAGAGGGACACACAGAGACACAGAAAGTGATGAGAGGGACACACAGAGACACAGGAAGTGATGAGAGGGACACACAGAGACACAGAAAGTGATGAGAGGGACACACAGAGACACAGAAAGTGATGGACACAGAAAGTGATGAGAGGGACACACAGAGACACAGAAAGTGATGAGAGGGACACACAGAGACACAGAAAGTGATGAGAGGGACACACAGAGACACAGAGACACAGAGACACAGAGACACAGAAAGGCCGCACAGGGCGATGGATTTAGCTCTTTAAAAAGGATTGTATGATTGAAGTCACATTTTGGGTAACAAGCCCCTCTTATTCCAGCGCTATCACACGGAAATCTATAGGCAATACCGTACTTTATAGTATAAGGGCCGCAGTCACCAGTAAGTACTTGTGTAAAATGTTAAGTGTATATATGTGATACATTCCACATACCACATGGTGTGATGGTCTGAAAAGACATCTTCAGGTTGGAACAGTTCCCCGTCGTAATGACAAGAGCACTGGCGTCTGGGCACGCACTGTCCATGCTCATTAGTATAGAGACCAGGGGGGCAGTAGCATCCCTCCATACAGAACTCCCGGCAGTCAGTATCAGGGAGAGACAGTGATCGGCACGTGGTGTTGCACGGAGCGCCGCACTGCTGGTATATCTGTCCTTCTGCGCAGCGCATGGCTGGGAGAGAAACACACACACATCTCCGTTACAACTGGAAACAAATATATACTTAGAAACAATTGTATCAAACAACAAAATGTAAATTATTAAACAATTACCTGGCATTGGTTTACTCTGACAGTTCTACAGAAAGTAATATCACAACATGAAAACAATTTCACCCCTGTGATGCCAGAAGCGCTGCAATGCGCTGCAATGCGCTGCAATGCGCTGCAATGCGCTGCAATGCGCTGCAATGCGCGGCCTCTCTGCATTGAAGGGGTTCAGGTAAACACAATCACCTTCACGCTTTAGCTACAAACACTCATTTTGCTTGTTTTGAGGTGTAAAACATTGCCCTGCATAACTGGTTAATAACTTTGAGATCTTTATTTTTAATTAAAACATCCCCAATGTTTGTCATTTTACCACAACAGATCTGTAAGGCGGGATACGCGCAGATCTGTAAGGCGGGATAAGCGCGGATCTGTAAGGTGGGATACGCGCAGATCTGTAAGGCGGGATAAGCGCAGATCTGTAAGGTGGGATACGCGCAGTAAGGACAGGACAGTAAGTACAGGACAGTAAGTACAGACAGTAAGTACAGGACAGTAAGTACAGGACAGTAAGTACAGGACAGTAAGGACAGGACAGTAAGGACAGGACAGTAAGTACAGGACAGTAAGTACAGGACAGTAAGGACAGTAGGTGGCTTTGTTCAAATTATCCTTTAAAAAAAAGTTTACATTGGAAATACTGTAAATGAAAAATAAAATAACTGAAATATAAATAGTGTAACTGATATAACTGCCCCACACGTATTGTCTCATCCAGACTGTAATTACAGGAAATGCATCATTTTTATTCATAGGAATTCTTATCTTCACATTTTGTTTCATAATTTATTTTACCACAAATAAACATAGAGTTTAGTCATTTTCTGCTGATTATATTTATGATGTCTGAATAATTCTCCACCCCCCTGTGTTTTTTACATTTAGAAAGCGTTTTTCTAATTTCTTCCTTAAACCTTTTAACCCAGACATGTTATATTTTACGTTTTCTTCTTGTACAGTAAGTCCGTTTTGTATTATCTAGTTGCAAAGTACCTTGAAAGGCAGCAGTGTCATGAAGTAGATAAATACGAAATAAAGTCACTCACGGCAGAATTCAGGGGTTCTCCAGTCAATGAGCACCCCTTTCCTAGAACACGTAACGGCATAGCTTGAAAGTGCAGAGCACATGCATGCCTTCCCATCGGAGCACGAGCACACGTCATAGTGACAGTTCCTCACGTATGGAGCAGGGTTGACGTCGTTATGGCACGACTGGAACGTAGGTGACAGCAGGGCAAAGCATACTTCTTCTGCAAACCTTGCTGAAATGCGGATATAAATGTGACTCAATCACTAGGGGTTAGGAGATAAAAGGCATTCAGCTGTGTCTGTATATAAGCACACTTACTTCATAAACACTGAATTCTAACTCAGTACTCAGAACACATTCAAAGAAGAGACCATTGTGGCTTGTGACACTCTGTGCATATTACTCCAAAGAACTGTCTTGATGATCTATTAACTTGTACCACAACCTACAACAAGTCTACACTTCTGCCGTACTAATACAGCTCCTATTTATTGGCAGCATACAGAAGGACTAGTTCAATTACATTACCCAGGGATAAAACGGTACAGTTCCACGGTGTGCAATTAAATGTTGAATAAAAGGCAGATTTTCTTAAGAGATAACAGCCTGTTTGATGGAAGTTTTCTTTAGGCATTACCTCGTTTGGGGTTGAGATTACATGGATCTGTATCTTGTTTCACCAAATCTGTGCAATCTCCATTAAGCTTCCAAGAATTTCCAAAGTCTGCCACAAGCGTCTCCACGAGACCAGCTGGTACGAGGAAGTCGTCTCCTTGGTTACCGTTGTAGTTCCCGCAGAGACCGCTGGTGGAACCGGTGTATGCTGGTGATAGCTGGGGTGCGGGAGACCGGGCAGTTAGTGCAATTTCAGTAGGATTAGGGTAGCACAAATAATTTGCTTCTCATGCCAGAAAAGGTACAGTATTACTTCGCTATTTCAGACGCACCATTGAAGCCGCTCACTTCCCGAGGCTTCCTCAGTTACCGGAGAGTGTGGTTTTTATCGCGTAACATAATTATATTAGTCACTACTTTGCGCTGATCAAAATCTGAAGTTTATAAATCATTCACCTTAATCAGGAGGTTTCCACGTCCGTCCCAATCAATCTGTAAATCCTCCTTGTATGTGAGACGTGTTGATGACATCACCGTTGTCTGGATACGAAGGAAGCCTATTGGGAAAACAGTACGGATTATAAACGAAACTTCAATGAGAAATCTGTCTCTCTTTGTATAATGTCATTTATCTGTGATTTACACACATGAGTAGATATACTGAGTGTATGTACGTATGCACTGTATGGTATGTATGTACTGAATGTACTGTATGTATGTATGTATGTACTGAATGTACTGTATGTATGTATGGTATGTACTGTATGGTATGCATGTACTGTATGTGTGTATGTATTGTATGCACTGTATGTATGCATGTATGTACTGTATGTATCCCGGCTTGCTAGTGGCCGCCCCTCGGCGTGCCGCGCGTCATAGACGCGCGGTCACGCGTCTTCGGGAGCGTGCGCCCCCTGCACGCGCGTCCAGGGGCTCCCCGAGGGAGCCCTGGTGTCCCGCGATCGCGGGACAGCGGCAGGGGGTTCCGGGGGACCCGGCGGACCCGGCAGCGGTAGGGAGAGCGCCCCGATCGGAGGGCGCTCTTCCGCTGCTTCGGCGCGCGCCCGTCACTCTCGGGCGCGCGCCAGGCTACTGCTGCGGCAGAGAACGGGCAAATGCTCGAATAAACTCTGCCGCAGCAGTAAGCCTTACCACATCAGTAGGTTTTTATGTACATAGGACAGAGCACGCCACAAAGTCACAGACACTTTCTAAGGGGTTCTGTGGAAACTTGCAAAACCTACAGCTATACCCACGGGGGTCCTCCTATACCCACGGGGGTCCTCCTATACCCACGGGGATCCCCATATACCCGTGGGGATCCCCATATACCCGCGGGGGTCCCCATATACCCGTGGGGATCCCCATATACCCGTGGGGATCCCCATATACCCGTGGGGATCCCCATATACCCGTGGGGATCCCCATATACCCGCAGGGGTCCTCATATACCCGCGGGGGTCCTCTCATATACCCGCGCGGATCCTCATTTACACACGGGGGTCCCCATATACCCGGAGGGTCCCCATATACCTGTGGGGTCCCCAATAGAAAGGGACAAAGTAAATGGGGGATAATGTTGCGGCTTTCTAAAAGGAAACCCAAAGGCCTTATTTGACCTTTTTACACGCTGCTGACCCGGCAGCCAGATACCTGGGAGGTTGAGGGGTTAATTTAGCAGCTGCATGAAATGAGCGCAGTGGGAGGAGTTTTTTCAGTCAGTCGTGTGATATCATTCCTGAAACCTGATATGACTAACTGGGGTGTGTGGGATATTCCCAGGTGTTTGTACTTACCTGGGCAGTCTTCATTGCTGCACACCCAGAGGCCGTGCCTGCAGATACTAAATACAAACACATATATATTATAATAACCGTAAATATATATATATATATATACACAACACACACACACACACATAAATATATATATATATATATATATATATATATATATATATATATATTATTATTATATATATATATATATATTATATATTGTGACATAGTCCAAGATGTTAGGCAGCTTTTGCCCATTTATGTTAGAGCAGAAAGTGCAGGAAATAGTTACAAATGATCCGTTCCACCAGCTTCCCATTAACTCAGGCCGCTGGATGGAAAATCCAGAACACGATTACCATGGCTCTAGTTCTCCCTCACCTCGTCTTCTAATCACATGCACAGGTATTTAGAGCAGAGAGGTTTTGCATTTCTCTCTCTCCTCTCCTTGGAGATGGAGGCTGGGGTTGGGGGTACGCTGCTCCCCTGCATCCAGTATCGGGTTGACGGCCCCCCCACGTATCACAGTAACCAGAGGATTTGCCTGGACTCACGAACAGAATAGACAAAAACAAATGGTTACTGCGTTTGCTAAAAAGACTGTGCTGTATCTTGTGTCCCTAAATGAAAGAGCATTGTTTTAAGCTGGGGAACCAGTTTAGGTGGCCAGCAGCTGTTAGGAGGACATTCTGATGTTGTAGTTAGATCCCTGAAAGGGATAGGATTTTGCTTAATGATTTTGGTGTTATTTATTTGATGAAATAACATGTGGGAAATATTGTAACAACTGAAATATGTGAACTGCTGAATGAAAGTATCTGAGTACCTCAACCTTCACATGTTAAAGCTGCACCAGTTACTTACTGGATGAAATAAAGCAGGCAGAAGCCTGAGTTAAGCAGCATAATACTTTGCATGATCCTGTTTGTTGTATTAATTAACCCGAAGACTGTGTCGGGAAGAAACCCAGACAGCCGTAGCACTACAAAAGAGGGGCGTTTGTCACATATGGTGTAAGAATGCGGGCAGACACTAAAGTCTTGTGGGTTTGCAAAAAATGCGGGGGTTTTTAAAATGGCCGCCCAGCTAAAGTAAAATACAGAGGCTATGAGTGAAGTCTGTTCCACTGTGTATATCAGTTGTGCTTCTAGCATACACAGAGAATGTGCGAAGTGTGGTGCAATTGCCCCCTGAACCCAAAAGAAAACCAAAATGTTTTGCTGCAGCAAAAATGAATTTTGCATCTGGCAGTGTCGTGTTTGAACTAATGCCTTTTGCTGAAGTGGAGTGAATTTGCAGCTAGCAAGTGCTGATGTATGTAAGTTGCTGAAGTGATGGAAATTGCAGCTAGCAATTGTCCCCTACGGGTTTTTTTAAAATGGCCCGACTTGAAATGTTTGTTTTGTACTTTACATAATCATGCCAAAAACCAGTGTCCTTCAGGCCATACGATGATGATGATGATGAAATGACGATTCGGTGTGTGGCCCCTGGAGAGGAGAGCCATACCTACAGGTGAAATTTGGTTGTGCTGTGGACCTGTCTAGGGATAAGTGGGTCACATGGAAAGATGTGTGCCCCAAATTTTCAAAGACAAAACAGCTGCAAAGCAAGCAACGCCCTGTGTGTGGGAGTGCAAGCAAGATGTGGAAGCTGATACCAGTGAGTGTGTGTGCCCAGTACCACTGATATCTCTGGGGCTAATAAAGCAAAAAAAAGAAAGAAGAAGAAAAAGAAAAAAAACTGTTCCTCAAGTCACAGGGGAAGTGACCGAAGAGCCACTTGAACCTGCGCTGTCAGGACATGCGTCAGAAAGGCGCCGAGATGTGCTGACAGACCGGAGGGACCGGCAGAATGGCAGACAGAATTGTCACGGGACAACAGTGGAAAGGAAAAAGGGGGAAGCAGAGGGAAGCTGAATCTTGAACCAAGGATTAAGAGGCTGGCTTTTGATTCTGCACTCCAAGGCTGCCCGCCATGATTATGAAGTCCTGTGCGCAGAATTTGGGGAAGGAGCCGAAGAAGAGAATGTATAAGAAGGTGCAAGAAGCGAACGCCGAGTTACAGAGGTGTATACTTCCAGTTTTACAAGAGCACGAGACTTTGAAAGGAAAGAAAACAGAGTCTCTCTTACGGAGTGGAGCTGGAGGAAGAGGTGACGACATAGTCTGAAAAGGCCAACACCGTAAGTTCCACCATAGAGGAAAAACAGATTAAGTCTGACAAATCGATTGCTATCCTAAAACAGAAATAGGGGAAGGCTCTGCAAGAGGTTCACACGCTCAGCACAGAGGTGACAAAACTCCACTCCTGGAGGGCACGGTCTGACACAGAGGCGGGAATATTGAAAGAAAACTATGAGAATGCCCTTGAGTAATTTAGAGACTGTAAAAAAAAGAGAGAATGTAAGTCTGGACACAGAAAAATTCAGACTTGACGACCAGATCAGTGAGGTGAGGTGATGAGAAGCTTCACCAAGAAGAAAAAGTGGAGAGAAGGAGAGCAATTGATCCAGGAAAAGTTAGAATGCAGGAAGACATGCAGAATACAGAATCAGCGGCGATCCAGGCGGACACAAACTGCAGGCTCCAAAAAATGGAGGCGCTGATGCAAACCCGAGCAAGCACCACAGATAGAGGTGAAGGGACATGAGGGGGTCTGCGCACGATCAGGTTGGAAGAGCTGCAGAAGCAGATGGCTGAGCGCGAGCATACAGGGCCGCCAGAGAGAGAGGACAGATCTCCGTTCGTTCAGGTTGTCTGCCTGACTTGCGCTATGAAGCGAGATGGCCGATATCTACAAGCAGCTGGACCACACGGCAAAATGAGGGGGGCCCGGGGCTGCAGCTGGAGCTGGACAAGACCCAGAAGGAGCACATGCAGCGAGGCAAGAATAGAGAAAATGAAAACAGAGTTAAACTCGCTCTGAAACAGGACGGACATGGGAGAAAAGAAGCGGCTAAAGTGGTTCAGTCGGGACTATCAATCCTACCTCTAAACCAAGCAAGCTGTTTACGTTCTATACGTGGATCTTCAATGCTGTTGGCAATATTACGATGTGCTATAAAGATGAAGTTGGGAGAAAGAGATTCCAAGGCTAAAAGAGACACGGTCACAAAAGGAGGACCAGGGAACGTAAACTCAATGCCCTCACTGATGACAAAGAGGAAGGAGAAAGAATAATGACTTGATTGTGCTGCGTTATTCCAGAAAACAGATGGCACCCTCCTGAGAATATTCTCCCGGATCTGGGATCAAAAATCCAGATCCTCAATTTCATTTACGTTGTCCAGAAGCTTATCAAACCAGTGGGACACACCCAGGACCACCACAGAAGATGTTTTAGCCAAGTGGGTGGCAGTTCCTGAAAAAAAACACAAACTTGTGTGACAGATCCTGATGACGTGGTTAATATGGACTACGTTTGTAGAAGAGGCAACTAGGGTCTCCAAAAACCCAAAGGCCTGGTAATGGCCACAAAAGGGAAGGAAATCAAAGATTGAAAAGCAAAAAACAACGAAGGTTAACCACGGCGCCCTGAATAGGTTCCCTATCTCACCAATCTGGACCACACTGTGGAGCCAAGGAGAATCCGGTCCAAGGGTCTCATCAGAAGCTAAAGAAAACAGTCCAGTCATTTGCAGGGTTGCAGGGGCTATGAAATAAAGTCAAAGGATGCAATAGAGAGGAAGTCAAAAAAAAAAAAAAAAAAAAAAAAAATATGTTTGGGGGAACGACCGATTTTTTTTTTTTATTACAGTGTGGACTATGGTCACGGGACACTTAACTTTGCAAATAAGCATTTTGTCAATATTACAATGTTATATTGGTTCTCTGTGTTGAAAATGTAGCTAAACTACATATTAATATACAGGGTTGATGGCCCTTAAGATTAAAGGCGTAGTATATAAGGAAAAAAAAAAAAATTGGTTGCTATTACAATATGGAAAAAAAAAAAAAAAAAATGCCCTTTTCGGTTTGGTAAATTTATAATGAGGTTCATATTCTAGAGTAGAAAAAACCCAGGGAGGTAGTTAATAGAAATTGTCTGGTTTTGGAATATATTAGCAGATCCTGGGTTACAAGAATGTGTGCTAGACATTTATTTTCAAAATAGTTCCCTAATAGAGAGCAACAAAAAAAATATGTTTGCCAAGTATAGTCTTTATGACGAGAAACTATTGTCCATTAATCTGCCGTGGAAAAATTTCATATTCGTTCATGTGACATACTTAATGTTGTGTACTGAGGAGTTAGCTCAAGTATTTCAGGTTAGGACGTCACCCCAGTGAGGTTCCATGGCCGCTCACCCCAGTAGGTGTGAGCTGGGGAGGGGGATATGTGACATGTCCAAAGATGTTAGGGCAGGCTTTATGCCCCATTTAGAGCAGAAAAGTGCAGGAATAGTTACAAATGATCCGTTCCACAGCTTCCCATTAACTCAGGCAAGCTGGATGGAAAATCCAGACCACAAGATTACCATGGCTTAGTTCTCCAAACCTGCTTTCTAATCACATGCACAGGTATTTAGAGAAGAGAGGTTTTGCATTTCTCTCTCTCTCCTGGAGCCTGGAGGCTGGGGGTATCGCTGCTCCCCTGCATCCAGTATGGGGTTTGACGGCCCCCCACGTATCACAGTACCAGAGGATTTGCCTGGGACTCCACGGAACAGATAAGACAAAAACAAATGGTTTACTGCGTGACACAAAAGGACTGTGCTGTATCTTGGTCCCTAAATGAAATCAGAGCATTTAAGTGGGGAACAGTTTGTAGTTGGCCAGCAGCTGTTTAGAGAGACTAATTCTGATGTGAGTTAGATCCCTGAAAGGATAGGATTTTGATTATATGATTTTGGTTTATTTCTTGAAAAATAACAGTGTGAAATATCTGTAACATGAAATATGTGAACTGTGAATGAAAGTATCTGAGTACCTCTAACTTCACATGTTAAAGCTGCAGTACCTTACTTGGATGAAAATAACACAGGCAGAAGCCTGAGTTAAGCAGCATACTTAATACTTTGGCATGATGTTTTGTTGGATAAGTAACCCTAGAAGACTGGGGCGGGAAGAACCCAGACAGCCGTCAGCACTACAAAAAGAGGGGCGTTGCACAATATATATATATATATATATATATATACACACACACACTTAGGTCCGGAAATAATTGGACATTTCGGGTGTGTACAAAATAAATTCAAGTTACAGTTAATTAATGAATATGGGCTTAACGTGCAGTCTATCAGCTTTAATTTGAGGGTATTCACATCCAAATTGGAGGAAGGGTTTAGGAATGACATCTCTTTAATATGTAGCCCCCTCTTTTTCAAGGGACCAAAAGTAATTGGACAATTGACTCAAAAGCTGTTTCATGGACAGGTGTGGGCTATTCCTTCGTTATTTCATCATCAATTAAGCAGGTAAAAGGTCTGGAGTTGATTCCAGGTGTGGCATTCGCATTTGGAAGCTGTTGCTGTGAACCCACAAGTTGCGGTCAAAGGAGCTCTCAATGCCAGTGAAACAGGGCATCCTTAGGCTGCAAAAAGAAGATAATCCATCAGAGAGATAGCAGGAACATTGGGAGCGGCCAAATCAACAGTTTGGTACATTCTGAGAAAACAAGAACGCACTGGTGAGCTCTGCAACACAAAAAGGCCTGGACGTCCGTGGAAGACAACAGTGGTGGATAATCGTAGGATCCTTTCCATGGTAAAGAAAATCCCCTTCTGTAAGGATTACCGAAGTACAGCCGGTCCGCGCATCCTCTCGAGCACCACCGCCTATGGACCACATTCCTTACCAAACGCGCGCAGCATGCACGCGCGCCAAAATGTCATCATCCAACGCCACGGACTCTGGATCCACCCCCGGATCATGCCGCGCACTGACTGCGCGCAGAGCTCGCATGTGACACATGCGCCACGCCCCCAAGCTCCGTGTCAAGATCCACTAGCTGCCAAACAGCTATACCTGCTCATAGAAGCATTCATTAGCTGCACAAACAGCTGCACCTGCTCGTTCAGCCCTGGGCCTATCACAGCTACCGCGGAGGCCGCGCCCCCGCTCCCCCCCCATGGGGGCGAGCTGATCCAGCCTATATATGCTCACCAATGTTATGGGCACATTGGCTGAGCATAGATTCTTGTTACTCTGTGTTTACCCTTGCTGCTCCTGCCTTGTCCCTGTCCTGTTGCTTTGTTCCAGTTTGATCTTCTGTGTACCGTACCGGCTGGCTTTGACTACTCCAACCTCTGGCTCCTGATCTTGGCTATCTCTGACTCCTCGCTTCTCTCTAATCCTGAACTCGGCATTGTACCTCGACCACTCTCCACTCCCCAACCCTGACCTCGGCAAAACTACCTTCTACGCTCCGGATATCTCCTACGTTGAACTCGGCAAGTATAAAGACTACTCTGATCTCTACATCCCTGACCCGGCTGTCAAGGCAAACCTACACACCGGATGTGGCCCCCGTGCCTGTGGCTGGTGTTTGTTACTACTCCCATCTCAGTACCGGGGTCTCGTCTTGTTTGTGGTGAGCACAGCGTGACACCTTTACAACATCCAGCCAAGTGAAGAACACTCTCCAGGAGGTAGGCATATCATTATCCAAGTCTACAATAAAGAGAAGACTTCACGAGAGCAAATACAGAGGGCTCACCACAAGGTGCAAACCATTCATAAGACTCAAGAATAGAAAGGTCAGATTAGACTTTGCCAAACACTATCTAAAAAAGCCAGCCCAGTTCTGGAACAGCATTCTTTGGACAAAGGAAACTAAGATCAACCTGAACCAGAATGATGGGAAGAAAAAAGTATGGAGAAGGCTTGGAACGGGTCATGATCCGAAGCATACCGCATCATCTGTAAAACACGGTGGAGGCAGTGTGATGGCATGGGCATGCATGGCTTACAATGGCACTGGGTCACTAGTGTTTATTGATGATGTGACAGAAGACAGAAGCAGCCGGATGAATTCTGAAGTGTATAGGGATATATTGCCTGCTCAGATTCAGCCAAATTGAGCGAAGTTGACGGCGCTTCACTTTACAGATGGACAATGACCCAAAACGTACTGCGAAAGCAACCCAGGAGTTTTTTAAGGCAAAGAAGTGGAATATTCTGCAATGCCGAGTCAATCACCTGATCTCAACCCGATCGAGCATGCATTTCACTTGCTGAAGACAAATCTTAAGGCAGAAAGACCCACGAACAAACAACAACTGAAGACAGCTGCAGTAAGCAGTCATTGCCTGCAAAGGATTCTCGACAAAGTATTAAAAATGAACATTTTATTTATGATTGTGTTAATTTGTCCAATTACATTTGAGCCCCTGAAATAAGGGGACTGTGTATGAAAATGGTTACAATTCCTAAACGTTTCATACGAAATATTTGTTCAACCCCTTGAATTAAAGCTGAATGTCTGCACTTCTATTGCATCTCGGTTGTTTCATTTCAAATCCATTGTGGTGGCGTACAGAGCCACAATTATGAAAATTGCGTCAGTGTCCAATTATTTCCGGACCTAACTGTATATATATATATATATATATATACTCAGAGGCCGTGCCTGCAGATACTGTATACAAACACATATAAATATTATGTTAGTATTATAAGATATATATATATACACATATGTATATACACATACCCCCAGGTAACATTTTTTATTGAGGGGGATATATGAAGCCTCACATGCTCTTGTACAAAAAGCTTCATTTTGATTTTGAATCAGTAGAAGTCACAACATGCAAATCTATCAGAGTGTTACCAGCTCTCCTTCTCACATTCTGTTCACGTGCTCCAGATTATTGCAAAACCAATGACATAAACAGTGTAAATATGTTTAACCCACTGAATTTGTGTATATGTATCTGTATATGTATGTCCAGGACATACATGAAAACGAGAGGTAACTCTCAATGTACTACTTCCTGGTAAAACATTTTATAAATAAATAAATAATATGTATCTGTATTTGTATATATGTATTTGTATATATATTTGTAAATATGTATATGTATCTGTATTTGTATATATGTAGATGTATCTGTCAGGGCCGCCAACAGGGGGGTCTGCCGGGGTTGGCGTGCCCGTTTTATTTTAAAAAAATGGCGGCGATTCCCTGTGCGCATGTGCAGAGCCGAGGTCTCGGCGCGCATGCGCTGGGAAGCAGGGTGTCCGGCCTGCTTCCTGTGGGCCCGCTCCTCTCCCCTCCCCCAACGTGGGAAGGAGGGGAAGTGCCTTTGCGAGCCCGCAAACACCAACCCAGCTTCCCCAGCGCCCGCCAACCCAGCTTCCCCCGCGCCCGCCAACCCAGCTTCCCC
>CM071571.1:1504326-1532096 GCA_036426205.1 Ascaphus truei | reverse complement strand
CGCCCGCCAACCCAGCTTCCCCCGCGCCCGCCAACCCAGCTTCCCCCATGCCCGCCAACCCAGCTTCCCCCACGCCCGCCTCCTGCCCCGGGCAACAGCCGCGGAATTAGCCCGCTAGTCTCGCCCACCCCTCAGCCGCCTACCTCCCGCACCCCTCCCCGAGCCTACCTCGAGCCTGGTGGGCAAAGAAGCAGGAAGCAACACCCACCTGATCAACGTCAATCACTCACCCACCTACTCACCCACCCAGTCACTCCCTCACCCACTCACCCATCCACTCACCCAGCCACCCACGCAGTCACTCAGTCATCCACCCAATCACACACTCACCCACCCAGTCACCTGTCTTTTGTTGAAAATATACAAATAAACAGATTGCATTGTAATGTTTTTTTCTGTATTACAATAAGAAGAAAACAGTTAAGTAAAAGTTGTGCGCTAAAGAATATTTTTTCATGGTATGTGCGCTATGGGTTCCCATAGCCTCTTATGCATATCCAGTTAAAATCAACCCCACACTGATGAGACCCATCAAGGTCGAAACAGCTGTCTGTGGGTGGTTTTCTGGGTATGCACCTTAACCCTGGCTGTGCTCAAAGCTGTGACCATGCAGCAAGCTTAAGCCTATAGGGAACCATGTTAAAAATGGTTTTTGAGGCAAAAAGTGACACTGTGTGCTCATTTGCATGTCATTTCCCAGAATCCCTTGCTGCAGTGGAAGTGCTGTATGCTGGGTGATGATGGGGAAAGGTGGGGTTGCAGACCTGCCTAAGACATGCAGATACTGTGCTATATGTATGCACACACAGCTGTCTCTTACACATACTAATACTCCCTGTTTTTCCATCCCTATACACCAATAGGGACCACATAGTATCTACACACACTTTTAGTTATGCTACAATCTCTCACATTTCCACACCATTTATATCCCCTCTCACTCCACACACACCTTTTGTAAAGCACTTTATACACTGTGGGCTCTCCATTCATTTATATTCACACAGACACACACACACTCTTACATCACTTAATTTCAGGAACCATTTAACACCTCTAGCCATAAATCACATCCACACACGGGGGAGGGACGAGCACAGATAACATTCCAAGAGACACGGTTTTTAAGTACACCCTTTGCTTGCTTCATTCATTGTAACATCGCCGGAAGAAGAGATCAGTGTATCTCGAAAGGTCGCACAAATAAAAGCATTTCGTTAGCCACAGAACGGTATCGTTTATTTATTTTTTGATTATTGAAGCTCGGCTAACACGGTACTGATACCTCTACATGTATATATAATATATATATATATATATATATATATGTATAGGCTGTTAGTATTGCTTTGTAAAAAGATATTCAGTATAAAAAGCTATTTTATATTAATTGCCCCCATGTAATCGGCTGCCTTGTTTACTTTGCCTGTAATTACTAATCCCAATGCACAGCAGGTTATAAACAGGCCTTAGGGACGCTCTGTGTGTGAGAAATGTTTACTAAAGCTTCTCACCTCAGCAGATCTGTTTTATATGTACATATATACTGTATATGTACCGTATGTGTCTGCACATGCATATGGCATAATAATATAGATGTTAACCTTTTCCCTTGTAAATACGCATATTAAGAATTGTAAAACAACATACATTGAACAATACATTTTTTCAAATTGTTTTCTGCTGGTCTGTGTAAAAGAAAACTAACAGCTGACATGTATTATGTATGATGTATGATATAGAATGCATGATGTATGATATAGGATGAGATGTGTAGATATAGGTGGCATGAGTATGATATAGGATGAATGATGTATGATGATAGGATCATGAATTGCATACGTGTGCATTGATGATGGATAGGATGCATATGGATTGTATGATATAGATGCATGATGATTTGATTTGATAGTAGGATGCATGAGATTAGTGTTGTTGATATAGGATGCATGATGTTTGAGTTATGATAGAGGATGCATGAGTGTTTGTCGATCTTCGTGATGATGATAATGATGCAGTGATGCGTGATGTATGATATAGGATGTGTGGATGTAAATGACTATATGGATGCATGATATAGATTCTTATGTATGATATGATGCTATAAGGATGATATGATGCCTAAATGAATATAGGATTGCAGATGTATGATATAGGATGCATGGTTTTGATTGTATGACTATCGGATGTAGATGTTTATGTGATGCAGGATACATGCATGAATTGATTGTATGCTATAAAGGTGCATTATGTTTGATTTGTAATGATATAGATGCATGATGAATGATGATGAATAGGATGCACGGATGTTTTTGATTATGATCATGCATGATATGCATGCCTGCTATGATGCTATGTGATATAGGATGCAGATTAGGTATGTAGACTATCGGATGCAGATGATGAGTATAGGATGCATGATGTATGATATAGGATGCATGATGTTTGATGTATGATATAGGATGTATGATGTTTTATGTTTGATGTATGATATAGGATGCATGATGTATGATAACGGATGCATGATGTTTGATGTATGATATAGGATGCATGATGTATGATAACGGATGCATGCTGTTTGATGTATGATACATCATGCATCATGCAGCCTCTATGATGCATGATGTATGATATAGGATACATGATGTATGATATAGGATACATGATGTATGATATAGGATGCAGTGATATTGAATGTGCCCTGATCTTTGATTTATGAGACGCAATTCATTGTTCCACTTTACTGTTCAAGTGTAAAACCAGCCTTGTGAAAGTTAATTCTTTTTCATAAATAGAAGGTATAGTTCATAATGTAGAAATCACCAGGTGTCACTTACCATGAGTTACAATCCCGAGAGATAGTTGAACCCACAGGATACCGCCTGCCAGAATGGATACATGAACACTCAGAGACGTCAATACATCGCTCACCATCAAGAACCTTCCCATCTGTACATAAGAACAGAGACCATTAAGTACATTGGATTTAGTGAAGACTTTGCCAATTTTTCTTTTTATAAAGATGACTACAAATGAGATTTACCTGGACAGCTGCAGCCATCGACACATTGTTCTTGACAGACTTCCTTTATATTGAGACTCTGGCAGGTTTGGGCACAGGGCGACATACACGCACTGTATCCCATCCCAGGCGGGCACGGGGGGTCTGAGAGTAACACAATCAAATATTACAGTGATCAAAACTTTGATAATTGCTTCATATCTAAAACTGAAAAGTGTGTATCTAGTGATATACTGCCGGCTTTACACTACCACCTCACATTAATGTATACTGCCGGCTTTACACTACCATCTCACATTAATGTATACTGCCGGCTTTACACTACCATCTCACATTAATGTATACTGCCGGCTTTACACTACCACCTCACATTAATGTATACTGCCGGCTTTACACTACCACCTCACATTAATGTATACTGCCGGCTTTACACTACCATCTCACAGTAATGTATACTGCCGGCTTTACACTACCACCTCACATTAATGTATACTGCCGGCTTTACACTACCACCTCACATTAATGTATACTGCCGGCTTTACACTACCACCTTACATTAATGTGAGATGGTAGTGTAAAGCCGGCAGTATACATTAATGTATACTGCCGGCTTTACACTACCACCTCACATTAATGTATACTGCCGGCTTTACACTACCACCTCACATTAATGTATACTGCCGGCTTTACACTACCACCTCACATTAATGTATACTGCCGGCTTTACACTACCATCTCACATTAATGTATACTGCCGGCTTTACACTACCATCTCACATTAATGAGACAACCCTTTATAATGAGCAAGGATTTGTACTATACCACGTCACTTGAAACCAACACTACAGTATTTTCTGTTTATGCAACATTCACTTTTCTTGTTTGCTTCTAGAAATGTACTAACCACTTATTAAGCACAAGCTAACTACAAACTAACGTAAATATGGTCTTTTTAAAAATATTTCGTAATTCTTGTATAGTATAACCGCGCCTGGGTGGGAATTTGTATTCTTTACTGCACCCATTAAGCCATATTTACAAAGTAGCGCTAAGCTGTAACGCCATGCGGGTCAGCCTGTACTGTAGGTACAGCCAATAATGTTTTATATCATATATAAATATATAATATAGCGATCCGCAGGGGACACTTTAAAGGTCATAGTTTTATGCTTTTGTTTCAGATTTACAGCTACGTGCAAATGCAGAAAGTGTGGTTTACTCGAGAAAAGAATAACAATGAAAACAATGGATTTATTCATTCATAATTCATCTATTCATTATTTATATTGATTGGGTGTGTACTAGTTACTAGTCTCCGTCAACATTCTGCCACAATTTCAGTTTCCTAAGAGGTTTCGTCACTAACACAGGAATTACACTGTAAACATTTTGATAATGGTACCAACTGACCACAGGTACTGTGTGTGGGCCAATCGCTCATGATAACTCCTCGCTGAGTACAAGTCCTTGCATACTCCAAGAAAGTCTGACAGTGACAGTTCATTTCTTCCGCACACGTGCACATATCATCCTCACAAATGCCTATGAATGGATCTGGGTCGACAACGTGATGGCATTTCAAAAACACAAAGGAGGTCTTCAGCATCTGGCACCTCTGCATGATGCCCTGGAAAGTAAACACAGGTGTTCATGGTGCATGATATTAGAAATGAATGGTATTGTATTGTATGTCTTTATTTGTATAGCGCCATTAATGTACATAGCGCTTCACAGTAGTAATACACGTGGATGGTGCATGATATTAGAATGCAAAGACTAGGAGCCACATTGAAATGGGAAAATAGGTCTCCTAGTCAAGTGCTTTACTCAAAAGTCCACTCCTGTCTACAAGACGCCATCCTCTTTCACCACCAACACTTTGCCTAACTACCAGGGTCATAGGAGTTCACCAATTGGGGCTGAAGGAAGCAGGCTTTGTGGTTCCAGGAAAGGTCCCTTCAGCATCAAATCTTTATTTGTGGCCTGTAATAAGTGGGGAAGTTCTGGGCGTACTAGTTTGGGACTCCTTCTTTGACACCGCCTAATATCTATTACAGCTGTTGTTTTTTTAGCGAGAAACCCCATGACACCATATAAGAGAAAGCGGTTTAAAAACATCAAAAGATAATAGTCATTCAGAAATATGTTAACCAGATGCAATTCAGTTCACCAAATTTGTCAGGATTGTCCCGGAAAAAATTATACATTTATTTTTAAAAATATGTGTCAAAAGGGGAAACATTTCTCCATTTTCATAAATGTATTTGTGAAATGTGAGATAAGATAGGTAGGAAATCAGAATGACAATGAGTTGGAGCTATGAAAATCAGTGCAGCTTAACATTCACTGTGTATAAAACAATGCTCTTACAGACTGTACTGTATATAGTGTACGCATTGAGTGCTACACGTGCATTCACACACAAGCAAATGTCATGTAACGGACAGCTAGCTAGGGACAAAAAGCAAAGCAAGAAAAGGAAAAGTGATGTATATTATACAGCCCATTATTCAGGGGGGTTTAATTAATTCTACGAGTAATTAAAATCCATGTTTAAGTCGCATAAAAAGCTTAATTGAATAAAATGTCTACAGTTATCTTAAAGTTTATTTCCACAGTAACTGAAGCACATTTTATAGGTAAAGATTGTGACTCGGTTTTTTATTTCTTTTTTAAGTATAGTGTAACTTGGGGTTACAACTTTGTCAGTGAATTCAAATCCTCTTTGAAAGATTATCAAGGAAATCATGTAATGTAGTCTGTCGTTTATGGCAGAGTTATACTGTTTCTGCCTCATCTCCCCCTTATCCAATCCCCCAAACAGGACTGGCAGTCTGGTACGTGAGTATCCCTGCTTGTCCCACGTTGTGTACAGGAATCTCTCTCTCGCCCTTTTCTGGCTGTAGTGAACATTTTTGCGAAACAGAAAATTTGCTGCCAAACATTTTCACTCTAAACCTCGGGTCAATGTTCCAAGGCTGGCTGCAAACATTCTGCATATCTGACTCCAAGCAGTCACATGGAAAAAACCCACTTATATTTTATTTGTGTGGGTAAAAAAGACAAGAAGAACAGCAGATTTGTTCAGGAAACAAACATCAACCAGTCTTATTGTCCTTCTCTCTGGCAGCTGGCAGAGCCCGCGCTGAGAGGCTTCGTGAGGAGGAAGAATGTGCATTCCTACAGATACTGTTAATAAACAAAGAGTTATTTATAGATGGAGAATTAAAACTCTTCTCCCAACTATTGCTAGATATGCAGAATACCAGCGTGTGCCGAACTATGTCTGCGTTCAGAAAATGACCCCCTTCCCAATATAAATACGTGAAATGATCCTATTATTGCACTTATAGTAATTTTCTGGAATATAGTTTTTATAGTATGATTTATGCTAATTCATAAGCGTTACTATGCATGTGACATAGAGAATAAGCTGCAGTATATTTTACTATCTGTGATTTGTATTTAAAACCCTAATAATAACTTACAAAGGTCTCAACTAAACAGCTCCCCCGGCCCCCCCCGGTTACATCTCAGCCCTCATCCCCAAATACATACCTACACGTCCCTATCGTTCTGCCCACAACATCTGCCTCTCCTGCCTTATTACCTCCTCTCACTCCCGCCTGCAAGACTTCTCCCGTGCAGCCCCCTCTCTCTGGAATTCCCTACCACTCATCATCAGGCTCTCCCCCAGCACCACTCATCATCAGGCTCTCCCCCAGCACCGCGCACCATCAGGCTCTCCCCCAGCACCACTCATCATCAGGCTCTCCCCCCAGCCCCACGCACTATCAGCTCTCCCCCAGCATCACTCATGATAAGGCTCTCCCCCCCCAGCACCGCGCGCACCATCAGGCTCTCCTCCAGCACAGCGCATCTCATGCTACGGCTCTCCCCTAGCACACCGCGCACCATCAGGCTCTCCCCCAGCACTGCTCACCATCAGCCTCTCCTCCAGCACAGCCCAATCAGGCTCTCTCCAGCACCGGCGCACCATCAGACTCTCCCCCAGCACGCGCCACCATCAAGGCTCTCCCCCAGCACCGCGCATCATCACGAACATCATCCCTCCCCGCACTGCGCCCATCAGGCTCTCCTCCGCACACGCGCATCATCAGGCTCTCCCCCAGCACGCGCACCATCAGGCTCTCCCCCAAGCACCCCATCATCAGACTCTCCCCCAGCACCGCGCACCATCAGGCTCTCCCCAGCACCGCGCATCATCAGACTCTCCCCCAAACTGCGCACCATCGAGCTCTCCTCCAGCAAACGCATCATCAGGCCTCCCCCAGCACCGCGCACCATCAGGCTCTCCCCAGCACCACTCACCATCAGATTCTTCCCCCAGCATCTCCCCCACCACCTCCACGCATCGGGCTCTCCCCCAGCACCACTCAACCTTCTCTCCCCCCAGCACACTCACCTCAGCTCTCCCCCAGCACCGCGCACCATCAGGCTCTCTCCCGCACACCACGCACCATCAGCTCACCCCCAGCACCGCGCACCTCAGGCTCTCCCCCAGCACCGCGCACCACAGGCTCATCTCTCCCCCAGCACCGCACCTCATCAGGCTCTCCCACATCACCGCGCACATCAGCCTAACTCTCCCCACACACTCCGCACCATCACACTCTCCCCCCCCCGTGCACCATCACACTCTCCCCCAGCACCGCGCACCATCAGACTCTCCCCCAGCACCGTGCACACATCACACTCTCCCCCAGCACCGTGCACATCAGCTCTCCCCCCACCGCACCACGCACATCATCAGACTCTCCCCCAGCACCGCGCACCATCAGACTCCCCTCCCCCAGCACCAGCTTTCAGACATGTTAAAACTCTGAAAATTCACCTTTTTAAAGAAGACGACTCACTTACCCCTAACATCCACCCCCCTCCCCCTCCAACCCCATTGGAACCAGCTATATGGTTGGCCCAATCTCACCCCTATGTAACATCCCCCTCAAAAAAACCTTAATGGTATCAGCTGTCAGACTGGGCCATATTCTAACCCGAGCCGCACCTTATCCTACAGTACTGAGGGGAAGGGCATTCCAGAGGTGTGGGGCAGTCAGTGAGAAAGGTTTAAGGCGGAGAGGGCTTTAGATACAAAGGGAGATAGAAAACATCCTTGAGAAGAACGCAAGAGTCGGGATGGGTGCATAACGAGAAATTAGGGCTGAGATGTAAGAGGGGCAGAAGAGTGTAAAGCTTTAAAAGTGAAAAGGAAATTGAGTGCGAGAATGCGGATTTGACAGGAACCAGGAGAGGGATTTCAGCAGGGGAGACGCTGAGACAGATTTAGGAAAGGAGTGATAACTTATAGCTATGCTCATAGACATTGTCCCAACACTAATCTTTTAAAGTTTAAACCTGATCGTATTTCTTAAAAGTCCAAATTTGTTTTCAACATTTTGCTAAAACTTGTTTGTTTCTGTAGTTCTTGAGCACACAATGCATGGCAGTTTGGGGCTGGAAAGTATTTTGCTGTATAGGGCTTTTTTGGCCTTTTTCCATATTTGATAAACTGTATTATGCCCAAAATTGTGGTGACAAGTTGTATATTTTAACTGACTTTCTGAGCCTCTTTCCTTCATTTCGGCTTGTAAGCATCTTGTCAATATACACATTTGTAATCTCTATATATACTTCATATAGCAAAATGCTTAAATGTGGCCATTCCCCATACGCCTGTATAGTGACTGACCTCCTTTCCTTTTTAAAGTAGCGTATATTTAATGTAAATCTTTGAAAAAAATGCTGGAGGCCCCGGGAGAGTGACGTTGTGTTTGCACACTTAGCCTTCACAGGCTTTATCATTTGTTCACAAACCACATTATAAATATTGAACATTTAATTTAGGCTATTATAAAGAAGCAAAACATACAACTTGGAGTGATAATGAAGAAAACACCCTATAAAAAGCTACTGAAAAGACAAATCTGTGACGTTTAGCATTTACAACGTCTGTTTTTATAAATATGGCACAGAAAACACTCAGCATGTTCCATATTGAATAATAAATGTTTAATTTATTAATAAAGATAACATTCTAATTGTGCCCATAAAAAAGCATTGTCTTTAAAATATTCTATTCAAATGTTGTTTAAATACTGCAAAGTGGGCTGAATAATTAGGACAGACCTTCTCTGCAGTTTCAGACGAGATATTGCAGGTATTGCTCTGTGGTGATATTCTCCTGCATCTCTTATCTCCTCCGTGCAATGCCCAGGAATTAGCAAAATCATAACTATTTTCTGTCAAAATGTCTGTAATAAAGAAAATAAAAAATGACATTAAAATGAGGCAATCATTGAAAGAACAATTGTTGTGCGTTTCGCATAATTGCAAGCTCCACCCACCCGACGTTATGACTTAAAACGCGTCACCACAAGCTCTGCCCACAAGCTCTGTTTTCCGATGTCCTCTTCTCCTTTGCCCTTTTCTGCTCTCACTATTGAGGTCTTTAATGAAATTACAACAGCCAACGGCTTCTTCCTTTCTAACTCCATCTTTCACGCCATGACATAGACACGCTCCCTGCCTGTGACACTGCCTCCCTTACTGTCTTACACAACGGCTACTGTTGTTAAAATCGGCACGCAATTAATCCTGTAAGAAGTGATATCCTACCCCACTCCGCGGATTAATCCGTGTCCGGATATTTACCAATCTGGCCACAGGTCTCGGATTGCTCTCGAAAATAAGATAAAAAATCTGAAACTGCGGATTTGCTTTTTTGAGACTGATACGCGGAAATCTGCAGATCAAAGTAAACCGGCCATCAGAGAAAGTCAAAGAACCGGCCAATCAGAGACAGATCCAAGGAACCAGACCAATAGCAGATCAGGAGTCCGAAAGCGGATCACGCCGGCCGATCAGAGACAGATCCAAAGGAACCGGCCGACAAACAGATCCAGGAACCGGCCGAATCAGAGACCGAAAGGCCAAAGACCAGATCAGAGACAATCCAAGAACCCTGACGATGCAGAAGACACGATCACACAGGAAACGGCCGATCAGAGACAGATCCAAAGAACCGAGCCGATCAGAGACAGATCCAAGGAACCGGCCGATCAGACGATCCAAGGAGACCGCCTGATCAGCGACAGACCAAAGGAACCGGCCGATCAGTTAGACAGATCCAAAGGAAACGACGGCCGATCAGAGACAGATCCAAGATCCAAGAGACCGGCGCATCAGAGACAATCCAAAGGAACCGCCGATCAGAACAGATCAAAGGAAACCGGCCGATCGAGAACAGATCCAAAGGAACCGGCCGATCAGAGACAGATCCAAAGGCACGCCGATCAGAGACAGATCCAAGGACCGTGCGATCAGAGGACAATCCAAAGGAACCGGCCGATCAGAGACAGATCCAAAGGAACCGGGCCGATCAAGCAGCCAAGGAACCGCCAGTCAGAGTCAGATCCAAAGGAACCGGCCGATCAAAGACAGATCCAAAGGAACCGGCCATCAAGACAGATCCAAGGAACCGGCCGATCAGAGACAGATACAAAGGAACCGGGCCGATCATAGACAGATCCAAAGGAAACCAGCGCGCCGACAAAGACAGATCCAAGGAACCGGCCGATCAGAGACAGATCCAAAGGAACCGGCCGATCAGAGACAATATCCAAAGGAACCGGCCGATTATGCAATTCCAAGGAACCGGACGATCAAGAACAGATCCAAAGGAACGGACGTATCAGAGTCAGGCCACAAGTAGACCGGACGATCAACGACAGATCCAGGAACCGGGCGTCAGAGACAAGTCCAGAGTCCGATCAGAGACAGATCCAAAGGAACCGGCCGATCAGAGACAGATCCAAAGGAACCGGCCGATTAGAGACAGATCCAAAGGAACCGGACGATCAGAGACAGATCCAAAAGGAACCGGACGATCAGAGTCAGGCCCAAAGGAACCGGACGATCAAAGACAGATCCAAAGGAACCGGCCGATCAGAGACAGATCCAAAGGAACCGGCCGATCAGAGAGATCCAAATCCGCAAAATAAATCTCCAATTTCTACATATATCCTTCTCCTAGCCTATTCTTTTCAGCTCTTGAAGTTTCTGCTGTCTCTTGGGTCATTTCTTTCTATGTGTTTTTATCATCTATCTTCCATCTGGTCCAACCTCCTAGTTTGTTTACAATGTTGTTGTTTTGATGTAATATTTCCTGTACAACCCAAAATGTTTACGTAGCTATTAAAATTCTTAATACCTTCCAACATCTCTAGATGGGGCTCCCCTACTCTTCTTTCCAACATCTCTAGATGGCGCTCCCCTACTCTTCTTTCCAACATCTCTAGATGGCGCTCCCCTACTCTTCTTTCCAACATCTCTAGATGGCGCTCCCCTACTCTTCTTTCCAACATCTCTAGATGGCCTTCTCCTTTGGTCCTTCACTCTCTACATGTTGCACCCTCCACTTTACTAACCTCTTCTGCAGCACCTATCACAAACTGCATTAAACTCCTTAAAACTCAACTTTGGCACACAAAGCAAAACCTGTTACCTGCAAAATGCTCAGTACAGTATGTCTCTTTTAAATACAGTTGTCTCATTATATTTTGGAAGCACTGGCTAGGAGACACAATATAGCAGAAGTTCAACAACAACAAGGATAGGAAAGTCAGCTCAAATGGGAACGTGTTTACTTTAAATTTTATTTATGATCATTACAATAGTTTTGGAGAAGTATCCTCTTATAGTTTGCATGAGGCTCACTGTCATGTTTCATACACTTTTTATCAGATTACCCATTTACAATACCCAGGCAAAATAGTAGTGTAACACCTCTATGAACACACAGAAGTATGATGATGGTCATGCCCTATGGCCAATGACTAGGAACCAAGGAAAGGCCTGAGATAATAGGATAAACAAGAAGTATGACCGCATGGAGGGAGTGGTTTAGAGAGATATAGCAAGAGAGGACTATGTGAGCAGGAGGAGACCTTCAAATGAGAGGAAAGAAGACTATGTGAGCAGGAGGAGACCTTCAGAGAGAGAAGGAGAGAGGACTATGTGAGCAGGAGGAGACCTTCAGAGAGAGAGAGAGAAGGAGAGAGGACTATCTGAACAGGAGGAGACCTTCAGAGAGAGAGAGGAGTATGTGAGCAGGAGGAGGCCTTCAGAGAGAGAAGGAGAGAGGACAATGTGAGCAGGAGGAGACCTTCAGAGAGAGAAGGAGAGAGGACTATGTGAGCAGGAGGACACCTTCAGAGAAAGAGAGGAGTATGCGAGCAGGAGCAGACCTGCAGAGAGAGAGAGAAGGAGAGAGGACTATGTGAGCAGGAGGAGACCTGCAGAGAGAGAAAAAGAGAGAGAAGGAGAAAGGAGCTGTCCCAAGAAGCCCAGGCGAGAGATACAGGGTGAGAGCCTTCCTAGTCTGGCAGAGCAGCACATACCAGAGGAAGCGGGCGTGATCCAGGAGAGTGCATCGCCTAGTAAAGGGGACTGGTGTAAACTGGAGGTCCTGAAGCTGTGAGTAAATCAAGCATGAACACATGCAAGTGATCGGCCCTACGATACTTCAGTATCCTTTTCATCACACACAGCTACTACCATTCATTGCGAAGTGCCAGGCCTGCACCTATTAATGCACCTATATTTCACAAGTGCTCCACCGCTGTGCTGGCACCTACAGTGGCCCATGAGTTAGCATCTGGGCCAATGGGACCGAGTAAGCGACTCTGAGGGACAATTGTGCAGCGGGGTACATTCCTATCCTCTCTATATTATTGTCAGAAGTATTGTGTATGGTCCTCTGATTCTGAGAGCCACGGTATGTAATTGTTGTGTTCATCATATATAAAGTATTGTTATCCAAAAGATATATGGCTCACTACTATGTCTGTCCCCAGCGTGGTCACTTGCTGGCTGAATAGTAATATCTTATACCCAGGGGAGGCAGACTCAGGCCCCCGCCCTAGTATCCACATATTAACACATCTAGTGAAATAAGGAAGGGTAACACTGGAGGTAACGCTGGGGTAGATTTTGGCACAGGAAACGCACACATCCTTCCCTCATGAACAGTAAGGTCAGATAGCGAGATAAACATTTTCCCTTGTTTGGCCCTAGATTGTTCTGGAACGTTCTCTGCTTAACCCTTGCATATACAGGGGCCGGTAACAGGGCTTTAAACCCTGTGCGAAAAGGGGATTGAATAGAAAGCCTGCATTGGTCTGAGGAATGCAGCAGGGAGCTGGTTAATTGCAGCTAGAGACAATTATGAAATGATCTCTCCACAAATGCCAGTTTCACAGGACTTCGGCTACTTGTTTGGGACATATTGTCTCAGAGAAAGGGGTTGCCACCAACCCTTCAAAGCTAGAAGTAATTGCCTCCTGGCCCAGGCCAAAGCAATGACCGGAGTTAAAGCAGCCAAACGTGACATTTTATATGTGTAAAAATAAATCAGTTCTGTAATATTAGAGAATTGTGAATGTTTTTGTTTTTATTCAACTCTTAATTCCTTTTTTAATTAGTTTAAAAGCATGCTTGAACTTCTGTAGCAGGTGTAGCCCACCTCCCAGCAGTGCGAGATCTTTGTAACACTTTGCTGTTTGTGCTCATCTGCTGCCAATGTTCCCAGCAGTTTGAGCTGTAAACTGTAACAATAGATAATGTTACCTTAGCAATATAAGGATACATTGTAGCTGCTGGGTTACATGGACTGAAGGATTGAGTGTAACTGAAAGGCGGCCATTATGTTAGGCACACAATCAGGATATTTACAGATTTATAACAGGAGCACCAAACGATTGTCAGCGTAGCTTTACGTATACAAATAAGAAAAAAAAGAAGAAAAAAAGAGGGGAAAGTAGAATTGTTTCTTTAAGGTCTTTCCTGGGGTTTGCGGGTACTATCGTAGATTCATGGATAACTTAGTACGGCCTCTGACACAGCTAACACAGGTTTGTCCTCCAGCTGGTGGATGTAGTTTGAGCCGGGGCACCAGTGGTCAGGACTATGTCAAAACTACACAACGTTTGGAGCCAGGTGGTCTAAAAAACCAAGCCCGTCTCCCCAATGTTCCAGTGCTGGCTTCTGCTGCCCCGCAGAACCCCTGTGTGTTGCATGTAGATGCTAGCCTGGAGGGACTGGGAGCGGTGCTATACCACGAACACTGCGACGGAAAACTACTGCTCAGGCCACGAACAAGAGTTTCTGGTGCTAAAATGGGCAGTAACTGAAAAGCTGCACGATTACCTCCATGGGGTAAACCTGGCAAACAGAACATAGAACTGAGACGTACAAGAGTATTGCAAAAATGATGGCAGGTGCATGCCAAGTACGTCGCCTCCCAAAAAAGCCCCTCTCGTGAAAATAACCAGCAGTGGGCCGCCAGACGCGGTGTACATGGACTTCCTGTGTTTGGAAGCTGATAGTCGGAACACTAGTAATATCCTTGTGGTCACTGAGCATTTCATTCGCTCTGCCCAAGACTTCCCCACCAATTATCGGCGCTACACAACAGTCGCCAAAGTACTGTACTGTAGGGAAAGTATTTCGTACACTGGGTTACCAGCCAGATTTCATGCCGACCAGGGAAAGGACTTTGAAAGTCGTCTTAGGCCGAGGCCCCGCTGCGTCAGTCAGCGCGCCCGCACGGCATGCAGGCGATGCACTGAGACGCCATTCACCGCTACCTGCCGTCTGTAAGGGGCTGGAGCGTGGGGGGGGCGTGGTTTGAGCGGAGGGTCCGTTCGTCCTTCCCCCCCCTCGGCCCGTCCGTCCCCCCCTCACCCCCCCCCACACACACACCCACACACATACACACACACACACATACACACATGCACACATATACACACACACACACACACATACACACATACACACACACACATACATACACACATACACACACATATATACATACACACACATATATACATACACACACATACATACACAAACACACATATACACATACATACACACACACATACATACACACACACACACACACACACACATACACACACACATACACACACACACACACACACACACACACATACATACACTTCCCCCCCCTACCTTTTGGAGGTGGGGGAAGCTGAGACACTCCAGCCCCCGTCTCTGATAGGCTCACCGGCGCACCACGTGACGCGTCACCGCTCGGGATCGCAATCCTCTTGCATCCCCTGGCGGCTGACGCGTCACAGCGCGTAGTGAGCCTCATCGGAAGGAGGCAGCGGGCACAGACAGGCCGGAGGTAGGGGGCTGGTGGCCCGCGCGTGCTTGTGGCCGCACACAGCGGGTCCTCAGCCTTATAAAAGAGCTACTGAGTTTATGTGGTATTAGAAAATCTAGGATGATGCCGTGTCCCTCACAAGGTGCTGTTATCCAAAAGAATAGTCATTCATAATAGTAATATCAGGGGAGGTGGGCTCAGGCCCTTCCCCATTATCCACATATTAACATATCTGGGGAAATAAGGAGGAATAACAGTAAGTCATATGTTATTGTTACTTTTTGTAATCAATCTTTGTATTTGGATTGTTCACTGATACTGTAAGTGTTCTTTACACCAGGGGTGCGCAAAGTTTTGGAGCTGCGCCCCCCTTGGGCGACAGCCCCAGCGCTCGCACCCCCCCTTCTCTGTGACCCGGTGTCAAATGACGCCACGGGTCGTGTGACGTCACGTGACCCGGCAGCGTCTTTCGATGTGCATTACCATGGGGACGCGTATGTGACCTGACCCCGCAGCGTCATTTGACGCCCGCGTTGCCATAGTGACACGTCCAGAAGACTACAGAGGTCTCACTTGGACCCCTGACATGTAACTTAAATGCCTCAGGGAAGAGCACGGGGCCGCCGCAAACGCCGCAAGAAACTCCTCACGCGACCCCCAGTTTGCGCTCCCCTGCTTTAGACGATGAGGGAACTTATGTAAATAAGATTACATCACAACCCATTAAAACTTGGCTTTCTAAATATCTCATTTCGATTCTTACCTTCTTGAGTCATGAAATCATCTTCTGCAAAGTGATTAAAGTTGCCGCAGAGACCACACGTTTTATTGAAGTGCTTGTTGGACAACACGAGCTGCACATTCCCACTGACGTCAATCTTCACCAGAAAGCCGTGCTCAGAACTAGACAACTTGTAGTATCCGGCTTCGGGCTCCAGGAATATCCCATTGGAGACGTAAGGCAAAGAAATCCTATTAAATGCAAGAAACACGCCAAGTATTAAAAAAAACCTCTCTCTCATATGGAAACAGAAGTAAACATGGAACATTATTATTATTATTATTATTATTATTATTAACACCCTTTCCTGCCCTTTCTAGGTTTATTATGTTTATATGATCGTTAGTTTTAAAGATGACCATCATCATGAAATATATCCTCAGAACTGACTGCCGCGGTGATGTAATAAGTAATAAGTATGGCCTTCATTTTGAATACTTTAAACAGAAAAGAAAAGAGCATATTTTGCTATAAATGTTTGCTTGGAAGCCCTCCACATGAAATATATCCCAAATATCAAGGGGCAAATTATCAGTAAAACAGACATAGTCAAAATGTCTTAAGTAAGTGCTATTTTATACAATTGAATGTATAATTATATAGTCATACGTTTGGATGTTATACCCTGGGGGGGGGAGGGGGGGCACGTGCTGCTGAAACTTCCAGCCTTATCACGTTGTTATGTTTCATTATTCTTTGGGGCCTATTCACTAAACTTCAATAAGTTTATTTCAACATCGATCGGGCTGGCATGTTTCTACCGAACGCTATGAAATTTGTGTAAAAACGGAATTCACTAAGAAAAATCGCCTTTTTTAGCGTTTTGTAAAAAAATAGTTAACTGGTTTGTATTTGCTTATCGAGCAAAATAAACTTTACAGGCCATCTCCCTGCACAGAGAGAGCTGCATCTCCCTGCACAGCTCCTCTTACAGGCGATCTCCCTGCACAGAGAGACACTACATCTTACAGCTCTTACAGGCCATCTCCCTGCACAAAGAGAGCTGCATCTTCCTGCACAGCTCCTCTTACAGGCGATCTCCCTGCACAGAGAGATCTGCATCTCCCTGCACAGCTCTTACAGGCCATATCCCTGCACAGAGAGAGCTGCATCTCCCTGCATAGCTCTTACAGGCGATCTCCCTGCCAAAGCTTACAGGCCATTCGCATAGCACAGAGAGAGCTGCATCTCCCTGCACAGCTCTTACAGGCGATCTCCCTGCACAGAGATAGCTGCACAGCTCTTACAGGCCATCTCCCTGCACAGAGAGAGCTGCACCTCCCTGCACAGAGAGCTGCATCTCCCTGCACAGAGAGAGCTGCATCTCCCTGCACAGCTCTTACATGCGATCTCCCTGCACAGAGAGAGCTGCATCTCCCTGCACAGCTCTTACAGGCCAACGTGCAGCTTTACTTTAATTCTGATGTAGCCAGGTCCCCCCTCGCGTGTAGCCAGGCCCCCCCTCGCGCACTCACCCCCCTTCTGTTGTCCCGCGAGCCGCGCGTTGCTAGGGACGCGAGCGGCATCGGAATCCCTGGTAGCTAGGGACGCGAGCGGGCCGGTTGCCGGGGACGCGATCGGGCCGTCGCTAAGGCCGCGATCGCGTTGCTACCGGCCCGGCGGCTCGGGAAGCAGGGCGCCGCCATACACAGGGCTGTTGCGCATGCGCAATGGCAATGCACAGCGCGGGAGGCTCAGACAGCTCGCGCATGCGCGAGAATAGACTGCCAGCCCCCAGGGTGCTTAGGGGCAGAGACACCTGACGCCAGGGAGCCAATCAGAAGGCCGGATTCCCCTGCTCCCATTAGATACATTTCGCGGGGTTTTGCAGCTACGCAGGCACTCAGGATCCGGACCAGCTAGGGGTAAGAGGTGGATGCAGGGGTCAGTGACCCTCTGCATAGGCCAGCAGCCCCCAAGGTCCCAGTTAGGTCCTGAGTCACCTAATAGCTTGTGGAGCTTAGGGACAGGCCCTAGATAGGGACACTGCCCCATTATTTGGTCAAGTAGTCAGGGACACAGAGCGGAAGCCGTGCGGCCCTGCGAGGTGGGTTCTGGGCTCAGAACACCACCAAAGACCCTAAGACTAGGAGAGACATTGTTCGCGCTGGACTTTCAACCCACGCGGTGTGGAGGACAACGTCGGATCGTGCGGATTGATATCGCGGTACCCGTGGCTGGAGCCCGGGCAGGTAACCTGCAACTCACGTGCACCAACCAGGCCTATCACCAAACATAGTGGCTGCGCAGTCACACATACACATGTACAGTGATATTTGACTCTGGGAGTACGAGACATTTGGGTGGGGGTTACTGGACACAGGGTGGGGTCACATTGTGGGTGGTAGCGTCCGCCGTGACGCCTAGAGGTGATAGCGTCCGCCGTGACGCCTAGAGGTGATAGCGTCCGCCGTGACGCCTAGAGGTGGTAGCGTCCGCCGTGACGCCTAGTGTGGTTAGTGTCCGCCGTGACACCCAGTGTGGTTAGCGCCCGCCGTGGCGCATGATGATGTTATGATGTTATTGAGTGATATATGTGTTTCCATGCAGTAAAGCCAGTCCTGTTTTATATTCGTTCGTGTTGTGTGGTTGTTTCCTGTGAGGGCCTCCTCCCACTCCGTTGGGATCCCTCCCAGGTGGAGGCGTTGCACCTAGAGATGTATGATATGTATGTACCCCAGGTTCCCCAAGCGGAGGCTTAGGCTCCTGAGAGCCAACAGGTAGCACAGCAGGTAGTAGCGGCGGTATTCATAGGGAATACCCGTTACACTAATAACATAGGGTGCCGGTATCTCCGGCAAGTTTAAATGTCCCACGTCAGGGTAGGAGAATGAAGCTTGTCGGACATTCCAGCACCCCATACTGGTGCCTGTACCCCGGGATATAAGGGGTCTCTGGACCTGAAACGAATGCGGTTCAGCTCCAGAGACCCCATGCTTCAATACTAGGTCATTAAAATGAAAATAAAAGCATACCTTCATTACCTTAGTGGCTAACCGCTACGGTAATGAAGGGGTTAAATATCTGTACCTGGTTTGTTGGTGGTAGACGGGGTGTGTGAAAGTTATAGTTGCCCCAGGATGAGGGTTTACAACCACTAAAGTAATGAAGGGGTTAACACCACCCACGAGGCCTAACCACCCACCCCGAGGCAACTACCCCCTTCAACCACCCCCTCTACCACCAACACCACACAGGATTGTGCAAAATATGGATAATAGCGCTTTTGCCCATTCAAATAAACAATACAGTGCATGCAATGAAATACAATAAAATACAAAATACCGGCGTCCGCGTACCGCCATGGCAGCCCATGCGCCCGCGTCTCCCGCTACTCCATCGGCTCAAGCTCCGTTGGCGTCTCCCTCCCGCCTTCCGGGGGCGTGCGGCAGGTCTCGCATGCGCATGCACCATTTAAAGGGACCAACACCTGCTCTACTGCCTACACTAATCTCAGGTGGGCTACACCTGAGCTACACCCTGCCTCGGCCTATCACCGGTCCACGTATGTCTGACCTCTCCTCCCTCTCATTGGCTCCCTCTGGTATTTAGGGTCACTCTGCCCTCTGGTTGTTGCGGAGCATAGACCTTTCTATGCACGTGCTCATTTGCAGCCCGAGTACCTGTCTCTGTTGGTATCCGCATCCCAGTTGTGACCCTGCTTGTGCCCGACCTGTCTCTTCTTGTTCCCCTGGACCACGGCTTGTTTAATGGACTTCTACGCTCTCTAATCCACGACCTCGGCTTACGGACTTCGACCATTCTACACTCTCCAACCCCGGACCATAGGCAAGTACCCGCTACCCTCTCCTCTCTCCTACCCTGACCCGGCTACACGTTCATGGCCCTGCAATCTGGACCCATCCCTGTGGCTTAGGGCGGTGGTTATATATCTTCCCCACCTCAGCCCCGCGGTCCAGTCCAGGTTGTAGTGAGCATCCGTGACATCAATGCCCTCAATGGGACATAGATAGCCACATAGGCAACCAATGGCCACCGTACTACCCACCAATACAATAGTACCTTACCACCCCCAACACATACAGTAATGGGCAAAAGCCCTATTATCCATAGCTGGACTGGCCCGTTTACCTTTTATCTCCTTCTGTTGCAGTTCCGTCCAAAAACATGTGAATGTCAAAATATTCTCCCAGGTACATTGAGACGCTTTGCTTTTTGCCATTTCGATAATCAACTGAGGTAACAAAAAAAATACAAGTTTTAGCAATTATGGATTAAGTATGATTCCAAGAATTCCCTATTTGTTGCAATATAACATTGGAAACGGTTTGTGTTTGTTGCTGCTGAGACACGGGTTGCTTTGCACATTGTTGCACATCCTGTGTGCAGCCACGCCTTTGCATTCACATTTATAGAAGCAGATCCTCTGGTAACACTTCCTTTTGCTACAGTGGGGATATAACCGGGGGCGTTGTATACACCTCATACTTATCGCCACCTGGGTGTGCTGCAGCATACTATTATTGTTATTATTAGGATAAAGGAACAGCCATTTAATACAGAGTCCAGATCCAACTGGGACTTAATATATATGAGCAGGAACTATTAAAGATATGTCTTTGATGTCAGTGTTTTGAGTTTATCAAACCTATTATAGGTGTACACTATACAAAGTTGATACTCTCTATTACCCACTCCACTGCGGGGAGTTTGTAATATTATATACTAGCTGATATACCTGGGATTTAATGTTCTGGCTCCCCCTCTCTCTCCCCTGTTCACAGCAATACGCCCCCCCCCTCTTTACAGCAATAAGCCGCCCCCCCTTCCCAGCTCCGTTACCCCCCCTGTTTCACAATTCTCTGGTCGTAATCCACCCGCACACACCCAAAAAGACCCACTGTTCAACTACTGGGAGAAGAAGGGGTCTCGGGGGGGGGGGGGGGGCGGGGGAAAGAATCTAACTTAATTATCCCAAGTACCGACAGAACGAACGACAGTTCAACACTTGCTTCTTTCACCCCCCCAGCACTCACCCTGCGCTTGCGACAGCTGGGGGGGCCGTAAACTACTTTGACGCTGACCGGATGGCGCTGCTAATAACCCGCCTACACTGCCAGCTGTGAGGATGGCTATACATAGTAGTCTGGCCCCGCCCCCGACAGCTCGCGAGCTGTGTAGGCTGTGGGTGGGGAGGTGAGGCGGCTGACGGCAGTGGTGTAGTCCCCCCTCCCCCCCCCGCCGGAGCTGTGTCATGGCGGGTGGGGAGGCGGCTGTGGCGGTGGTGAGGGTGCGTGTCCCGTTGGTGGGTGCACGGCGGCAGGGAGGTGAGTGTGCCCCCCCCGCGCGGATCTGTGTCGGCTGCGGGTGGGGAGGTGAGGTGGCGGTGGTGTAGTCCTCCCTCCTCCCACCCCCCGCGTGGAGCTGCTGACAGAGGGTGGCGGGAAGGCGGCCATTTTTTGGTGAGCGCGGATCGGGGCATTTGGAGCGGGCGGGAAGCCTAAGCGGTGCAGAGAGTAGGCAGGTGCGGAGGGAGTGATTTGTGAGCGGTGGCGCGGCCGGGTAAGAAGGGGGTGGACATGACAGTAGCGATTGACACAGTAAGCGGGCTGATGGTGGCAGATGTGGGAGAAGATTGTGTTTGGCGGGAAGGCGGCCATTTTAACATAGGATGGCTGAGATTTCGATTGAGGAAGGGGGACAAGGAATAATGTATTTGGCGGTAAGGCTGTGATTTTTGCATGGTAGCGTTGTCTTAAAGCTGGATGCTGAGCGCGGAGTAAGTAAGGGGGACAATTAATAGTGTTTGGCGGGAAGGCGGCCATTTTAGCATATTATCGGTTTAGTGTGTGAAATGAATATTTAATCATGCGTGAAGGGTGTAATTTTATTCTTGTTGTAAATATGTAATGGGGCTGGGGAAGGCGGAGGGAGTGATTTGTGGGAAGTTGCGGAGCGGCCGGTGGCCGTGAAGGCGGCCATTGCGGAGCGGGCGGGAAGGCTAAGCGGTGCAGAGAGTAAGCAGGTGTGGAGGGAGTAATTTATGAGCGGTGGCGTGGCTCCACGCCGATTCCAGCCTCCTCCTGCAATCCCTCGGCATCCTTGCATGTGACGGACGGCACGTTTGTAGACACGCATAGGGTTTTTTAGCATGTGAGTTCATGTCTTTAAGCCTGTATTTTTAAATTAAATGTTTTAGTATCACACATTGTGCCCTTTTCGTTCCCAATCGGTTTATGGTGTTTGCTGATGCTGGAAGTGAAAATCGTGTTACCATAGCAGGAATCAGTTTGGAGCCAACCGTGAGGAGAAGTAAAGAAACCTTTTGAGGCCCAATTCTGTCTATTTTAAGTAAGTGATAGCAACACGGTGGGGTGTGGAACACTGACCATAGGTACTGCGGCAATGGTTGTTCATTTGTATTTCCAGACAAGTCTCCATCTAAAAGAACGGGACATTGTGGCGTTGTGGATCTCATTCATATCATCATCGATTTATGGGACTACCTCCTTCTGTCAGGTTAATATCTGTGTAGCGCCCAGGGAATCACTGTATATGTTGTAATATCTGTTCCTTTCTGTTGTAATTTTTGTGAATGGTATTTTCCAATTGTACTTCATATTCATTGAATTTATCGTTCATATTCCATTTAGCTTCATTAGGTGATGGGAGCATTGTAACAGTATCTGTTCCCATTCTGATATAAATTCACCCTCTGACACATACGAGGGGGCTAAATTGGTTTTTACTTTGTAGGTCCTAGCCATTGGATGTGGTTCCTCTGGAAAAGCAGCCTGGCCTCCTTCATTTTTATTCACTTTGAAAGATTTGCCGTTCTGGACGTTTATTTGGACGAGCGGCTTTGTATATGTTTTATGTTGTATCTGTTCTGTTTGTTCATATGCTGTCTCACATGTTCTACATTGTCACTGATTAAATGTCGGACATCACTTATTTTTATACACATAATTATATTTATTATTGACTAATTATTACTTAACACATTCACCTAGATTTATATTCTATTGATACTATTTTCTATTAGCACATTTCCTATCTTTGGCGCTACGTGTGTGTGTGTGTGTGTGTGTGTTTGTTTGTTTGTTTGTTTGTTTGTTTGTTGTACCAGGTACCCGGAAATTACCCAGACCCGGCACCAGGGGGCTGGAACACTGTGCTGGGTAATTTGCGCTCTGCTCCCTCGGTCCTCCTTTTGGAGAACGGCAGGAGCAGAGCAGCAGAAGACTTACCTGCAGCCGGCTGTGGAGGGTGAGGCGGACCACGGCGGGGGGTGCGGAGGACCGAGGCGGTATCCTTGTGGCGGTGGGAGCAGACTATGTCATTCTTCAGCTGGTGGGAGCAGAGGATCATGTGACTGGAGCAGGAGCGTTACTATTGCACAGCTGGGGAGGAGCGCGGCTTCCGACTTCGGTGCAGCTCCTCCCTAGCTGTCCAATAGTAACGCTCCTGCTCCGGTCACATGTTCCTCTTCTCCCACCGGCACCGGCTGTGAAGGATGTCTTCTGTTGCTCCTACCGACTGAAGAATGACGTCTGCTGCCACCACCACCAGGATGTCTTCCGCTGCTCCCACCACAACCAGGATGTCTTCCGCTGCTCCCACCACAACCAGGATGTCTTCCGCTACTCCCCTCCACCGCCGACTGCAGGTAAGTCAAAATTACCAGTTACCCGGCCGGGTATTTTATTATTTTTTTTCCGGGTACCCGAAACATATACACAGATACACATACAGGCAGTCCTCGTTTTACAACGCTTCATTTTACAACGGATGGCTTATCCAACGCAATGCAATGCATTAGTGAGAAAAAAAGTCAAGCGCAAATAACATCACTTAAAACCCATAACATAGAATAATATACTGTCCTTAGAGAGTGCGTCTCCCGACACAGGATTCAGACCAAATCCAATCAGCAATCGAAGAAGAAACGGGCACAAGATCTGGAGTACCTATCGGATCTAAAGTCGGTCACTCTAATAACCACACGCCTTCACCATATTGGCCTATTTGGTGTTCTTTCTCTTCTTTTCTCTGTCCTGATGTGATTTGCTCACACTGTTTCTCTTCGCTCATGCATGTATACCTATGTTCATTTTTCCAACCCAAAACGCTATCCAACGCACTTACACGCTTGTCAAAGTTGTTTATGTGTATAATATATATATATTATATATCTATATTATATTATATAATATATTATATTTTTATATTATATATTATGTTATATTATAATATAATATATATATATATATATAATATATTATCTATATATATATGTATTGTGTGTGTGTATACATTACCGCATAGCAGCAAAAAGGGAGACAGCACCCAGGTGAATGAAAATAATGTATTAAATACAATACAGCACATAACTCCAACGTTTCGATCCCACAGGGGGATCGAAACGTTGGAGTTATGGTGTATTTAATACATTTTTTTCAATTCACCTGAGTGTTGTCTCCTTTTTGCTGCTATGCGGTAATGTATACTTTTATTATTTATATGGGACATCACCTATTCATTATTGAATTTCCTATTGGCGTGCCAGTGATTTTTATCATACTATTATATATTATATATTAATATATATATTATATATATAATATATATATATATATATATATAGATAATATATTATATATATAATCCAGTATATACACTAATAAATTCATGTGTGTGTGCTGCAATCTATATTGTCTGCGTAAAATATTTGTGTATTTTACATTAAAAATGCCTTCAGGAACGGAACCTTTCCTTTAACAACGTGTTCCTATGGGAAACGTGTTCGTATTCCAACGCCATTTTGGTATGCATTGGGTCGGATAACCGAGGACTTGCCTGTATACATATCACATATATACTACATACATACACACCACATTTACAGTACTGTATAACATATCAACACTCACGTGTGTTAGAAAGGCTCCAGAGCCAGAACGTTGATATGTTTATGTACCAGGTACCCCATCGGGCTGCCCGTGTTCCGTTTTCCCCCCCACCCCTCTACCTTCAGAGTGCAGGCAGGCGATAGATTTGCCGCTTGTCTCCCTGCAGGGCACCCGCCATGTTGGGCGGGCCGCTGGAGGTTTGTGCCTGCACAGGGCAGACCCACTGCGGTCCATTACAGAATTTCAGTAAACGCGAGGTGCGAGTCGGCGGCCATTAGAGGGAGAGCACGAGGCTCCCTATGTTAAAGGCTGCAGGCGGACTACGATCCCCATGATGCTCAGGGGCAGTGACTCCATCGATACCAGGGAGCCAGTAATGCTGCAGGATTCTGCCGAAGAGCAGGAAGGACTCATTGCATGCTGGGAGAGGAAGCAGTCAGTGAAGACGCAGAGCCCTGAAGTTGCAGGTTGGTCCACGAAGCTGCTTCAGGGACTAGCCAGAGGTCAAACCCCCAGGGCCCATCTAGTCCCCTGAGTCACTGTATATGAGTGCTGAGTGCTTGCTATAGGGAAGGCCGTAATGCAGGGATTGCTATAGGGAAGGCCGAATGCAGGTTGCTATAGGAAGGCCGTAATGCAGGGATTGCTATGGGGAAGGCCGTAATGCAGGGATTGCTATATGAAGGCCTAATGGGGTGCCTATATTGAAGTCCGTAATGCAAGGGATTGCTATAGGTGAAGGCCGTAATGCAGGACTTCTATAGGGAAGGCCGTAATGCAGGATTGCTATAGGGAAGGCCGATGCAGGGATTGCTATACGGAAGGCCGTAATGGCAGGGATTGCTATAGGGAAGGCCGTAATGCAGGGATTGCTATAGGGAAAGGCCGTAATGCATGGGGGGGGGTGAGGGGAGGGTGGGGGGGGGTAAGTGTGTTGGGGTGTTGGGGGGTGGGGTTGTTGGTCACTCTGTACTTACTGCAGGTGTGTTGGAAAGGGGTGTTGGGGGGGGAATGAGGGAAGGCCGTAATGCAGGGATTGCTATAGGGAAGCCTTATGCGGGATTCTATGGGGAAGGCCGTAATCAGGGGATTTGCTATAGGGAGGCCGTCATGCAGGGATTGCTATAGGAAGGCCGTAATGCAGGGATGCTATAGGGAAGCCGTACTGCAGGGATTGCTATAGAAGGCCGTAATGCAGGGATTGCTATGGGGAAGGCCTTAATGCCAGGGATTGCATATAGGGAAGGCCTTAATGCAGGATTGCTATGGGGAGCGTTACTGCAGGGATTGCATAGGGAAGGCTTAATTGCAGGATTGCTATAGGGAAGGCCGTAATGCAGGGCTTGCTATAGGGAAGTCCTATGCAGGATTGCTATGGGGGTTCTGATGCATAGGGCCGTAAGCAGGATTGTAAGGAGGCGAGCAGGGTCAGGAGTAATGCAGGGAGGCTATGGGGAAGGCCGTTAATGCCGGGATTGCTATGGGAGCCTTAATACAGGATTGCTATGGGGAAGGCTAATGCGGGTGCTATGGGAAGGCCGTAATGCGGGATTGCTATGGGAAGGCCGTATTGCAGGGATTGCTATAGGGAAGGCCGTAATGCAGGGATTGCTATAGGAAGCTATGCAGGTTGCATAGGGAAGGCCTTAATGCAGGGATTGCTATGGGTGAAGGCCGTAATCAGGGATTGCTATGGGAGGCAGTAATGCAGGGATTGCTATGGGAGGCCGTATGCAGGGATTGCTTATGGGGAAGCGCTATAATGCATGGATTGCTATGGGGAGGCCGTAATGCCAGGGATTTGCTATGGGGAGCCTTATGCAGTAATTGCTATGGGAAGGCCGTAATGCCGGGATTTAGCTATGTGGAAGCCATAATCAGGGAGTGCTGGGGAAGGCTTAAGCAGGGATTGCCTATGGGAAGCTTATGCGGGATTGCTTATGGGGAGCCGTATGCAGGGATTCTAATAGGGGAAGGCCGTAATGCAGGGATTGCTATAGGGAAGCCTTAATGCAGGGATTGCTATGGGGAAGGCCTTATGCAGATTGCTACTAAGGAAGGCCGTAATGCAGGGATTGCTATGGGAAGGCCGTAATGCAGGGATGCTATGGGGAAGGCCTAATGCAGGGATTGCTATGGGGAAGGCGTAATGCAGGATTGCATAGGGAAGCGTAATGCAGGGGCTTGCTATAGTGAAAGGGCCGTAATGCGGGATTGCTATGGGACGGCCTATGCAGTTGTATGGGAAGGCCGTAATGCAGGATTCTATGGGAAGGCCTAATGCAGGATTGCTATGGGAAAGGCCGTAATGCGGATTGGCTAGGGAAGGCCGTAATGCAGGGATTGCTATGGGAAGGCGTAAGGTTCAGGGAAGCCTTAATGCGATTGGTGGGAAGGCCGTAATGCAGGGATTGCTAAGGGAAAGGCCGTAATGCAGGTTTTGCTATAGGGAAGGCCGTAATGCAGGGATTGCTTGGAAGGCCGTAATGGCAGGGACTATGGAAAGGCCGTAATGCAGGGATTGGCTATAGGGAAGGCCGTAATGCAGGATTGCTATAGGAAGGCCGTAATGCATGGATTGCGTGTGGAAGCCGTAATGCAGGGATTGCTATAGGAAGCCGGAAGCAGGGATTCTATGGGGAATGCCGTAATGCAGGGATTGCTATGGGGAAGGCCGTAATGCAGGGATTGCTATGGGGAAGGCGTAATGCAGGGATCTTTCACATGCTTGAGACAGATCATGCCGCAGGACATTGCCGAGAGGGTTGGCAGCCTGAGTGCTGAAACAGACGCTGATTTCTTAAAGAGACAGTCAGTCAAGGATCATCCGGTGGAGATCCCTCCCCCGGGAGACAGACATGGATTCATCTCTGCAGA
>CM071571.1:1464575-1490609 GCA_036426205.1 Ascaphus truei | reverse complement strand
CCTACTTACAGCACTACTTACCTACTTACAGCACTACTTACAGCACAGCAACACAAAGGAATCCTGGAGCACTACTTACCTACTTACAGCACTACTTACCTACTTACAGCACAGCAACACGAAGGAATCCTGGAGCACTACTTACCTACTTACAGCACTACTTACATACTTACAGCACTACTTACCTACTAACAACACAGCAACACAAAGGAATCCTGGAGGAAAAAATAATTCACGGGCAACTCCAGAATAAAAACGGAAGGGTATTTATTGTATGAGCTCACAGGAGGGTGAAAAAGACAAACGCACCAACGCGTTTCGTCCTGTGGGACTTTCTCAATGTGTGAATGTTTTTATTCTGGAGTTGCCCGTGAATTATTTTTTCATCCAGGATTCCTTCGTGTTGCTGTGCTCCTTTGCTCTATTCATTACTCTCTGTTACAGCACTACAGTACTTACAGCACTACTTACCTACTAACAGCACTACTTACTGCACTACTTACCTACTTACAGCACAACTTACAGCACTACTTACAGCACTACTTACCTACTAAAAGACATTACGCACTACTTACCTACTTAACAACTTGATTTAAGCAACTAACTCTTACCAATCACTTACCATTCGCATCTTACTATTACACACAACTTACCTAGCTTCACACAGCATTACCTACTTAACAGCTCTACAGCCACTTACCTACTTCGGCACTACACACAGCACTTACTTACCTACTTACAGACTACCAGCGCTATCCACTGACTTACAGCACACTACAGCACAACTTACCTACTACGCACTCACCTACACACTACTTACACAGCCTCACTTACAGCACTACTTACCTACTTACAGCACTACTTACAGCACACTTACCTACTTACAGCACAACTTACGAGCACTACTTACAGCACTACTTACAGCACTACTTACCTACTAACAGCACTACTTACTGCACTACTTACCTACTTACAGCACAACTTACAGAACTACTTACAGCACTACTTACCTACTTACAGCACTACTTACAGCACTACTTACCTACTTACAGCACAACTTACCTACTTACAGCACTACTAGCACAAAAAAAAAAATACCTACTTCACACTTACTCAGCACTACTTACCTACTTACAGCACTACTTACAGCACTACTTACCTACTTACAGCACTACTTACCTACTTACAGCACTACTTACCTACTTGCAGCACTACTTACATCACTACTTACCTACTTACATCCATACTTACCGACGTACCGCACTACTTACCTACTTACAACACTACTTACCTACTTACAGCACTACTTACCTACTTACAGCACTACTACTACTTACCTAGTACAACATCACTAGTTGCCCCATTTACAGCATACTTCCTACTTAAGCACTACGTACTGCACTACTTACCCTACTTACAGCACTAATTACAGCACTACTTTACTACAGCACTACTTACACACACTACTTACCTATTACACACAACTTACAGAACTATCTTACAGCACTACTTACCTACTTACAGCACTACTTTACACACGACTTACCTACTACAGCCTACTTACCTACTTACAGCACTACTTACCTACTTACAATACTTTACCTACTTACAGTCACACTTACTACTTACAGCACTACTTACCTACTTACACACTACTTACCTACTACAGCACTACTTACAATACAATACTTGACGACCATCTACCAACATCACTACTTACCGACTTACAGCACTACTTACCTACTTACAACACTACTTACCTACTTACAGCACTACTTACCTACTTACAGCCACTACTTACATACTTACATTACGCACTACTTGCCCCCATTTACAGCACTACTTACCTACTTACAGCACTACGTACTGCACTACTTACCTACTTACAGCACTACTTACAGCACTACTTACCTACTTACAGCACTACTTACAGCACTACTTACCTACTTACATACGGCCTCTTACTACTACAGCACTACTTACTACTACACCTACTTAGCAGCACTACTACATACGTTACAGCACTACTTATACCATTCCACTTTACAAGCACTACTTACCTACTTTCGTCAGCACTATACCTACTTACAGCACTATTAACTTAGCCTTACTACTACTACAGCACTACTTACCTACTATACGCTACTACTTATCTACTTACCTAGGACTATACGCAGACTTCCTACTTACGCATTCTTACCTTTTTACGCATTACTTACTACTTACAGCACTACAGCACTACACTTACAGCACTACATACTACTTACAGCACTACTACTACTGCACACTACTTACACTACACTTAAGCCTACTTACAAGCCTACTTATCTACTGACATTACACGCACTACTTACTACTTACAAGCACTACTTACCTACAGTACAGCACTACTTACCTATTACAGCACTACTACCTACTTACAGCACTCTTCATACTTACAGCATACTTACTACTTACAGCACTACTTACCTACTTACCAGAACTACTACATCTACTTACACAGCACTACTTATCTACTTCAGACTACTTACCGCACTACTTACCTACTACCGCATTTCTCCTTTACAGCATTACTTACCTACTTACAGCACTACTTACATCATACTACCTACTTACAGCACTACATACTACTTACCACCGCACTACTTACCTACTTAACGCATTTCTTACCTTCTTAACAAGCATACTTACACCTACTTACAGTCATACTTTCAGCAACTACTTAGCAAGCACTACATACCTACTTACAGCAACACTTACACCCTACGTACAACAGCACGTACTTACCTACTTACCAGCACTACTTACCTACTTACTGCGGGTGCATGCGGCGAGGCAGGAAAGGGGAGGCACCAATGCACGAGAAATCAGTTAAAACTGATTTCTCGCAATGAGGCGAACCAGGCTCCGTGACGTCATTGGCACGGCCATAGACACGCCCACGGACGGCGCGCGTACATGGCCAGAACCCGCTTTCCCTGCGGCCTCCGCACGGAGAAGTTTCTGGACGCAGCCTAAGACATTACTGCTGAGTCAGAGCATTCCAATACATGATGTTATTGTTGCATAGATAATATGTTGTAATTATAGCACAGATATTTTTGCTACATATTTTATAATTCCTTGGTTTACATTACCGTTAGGTGTTGTTACCTCGCAGGTGTGTATTTAGGTGGGAGCGCTTCGGTGCTTTAATTAGTAGTGTGTGCAGTTAGCACCTCGCAGCTGTTATTCCCTCAGAACTATCTCTGCATCAAATGTAAGAAGTGTCCATTTATAATCATGGAAATTTAGACTTGAATATAGTTTATTATTTTATAAATAAATGTAAAATGTTAAAAAGTAACTTATCTATTGCTAATACTGATAAAGACTGCCCGAAATCACATATTGTTGTAAATAAGGGCAAAGCAAAGAAAGATATCTTAATTGAGACACTAGAAATTAATATTTAATTCATTAATATTCAACGGACATCACATAAATGTAATATATGTTTTAGGACTTCCTATATTACACCTGTATGCAGGAAACTGTCTGCTTTCTGTTCCAATATAACACACAATACTTATTTTTTTATATTTTAGTATCAATCTGGTCCCTAAAGTCTTCAAGACAGATATACCAGACGAAGAAACTCAAGTCTATCACCATACCGGCTTTCATTCTGTCTCCTGCAAAAACAGAAGGAGAGAGATCTTATGATCCAATTTTGATTTGATTTAATTGATTCTCAGACAAGCAAAGAAATCCAGTGCTAACAGGATTAGGATGGAAGTGGATACTGGAAGCAAACGTTTCTCAGCACTTCGGATTGTGAACCTTACTTCAAATTGCTGCATTGATCGAGTCACGCAGCAGTCATTCAGACATCAGATGAAGCTTTATCATGGCTAACATAGGTTTACTCATCCCGGGTGACATTAAAACCCCTCAAAAACTTCCTATTCCAATGTATTAATAAAGACCTTTATAGAACAGCTCATTTTGGGGCATTGGCCACATACAAAATGGACTAATATAGAGTTGCTTTTGTAATAGAGATAATGCTGAGGGGGAAGAAGGAATGTTTTTGCGGGTCGCATGGCCATACGTTCCTTGTACGGCCGTAAAAGTACAACATTGTGAGTATGTAAATGCATGAGAAAGAAGTCTTTTCCTGCCGACATTCTCGTGTCTAGGTCCTGTCTTGTGAGATCTCTGCCTGCAGAGCTTGCTCGAAAGTCTCGCCCGGCATCTCCCCGCTCTTTCTTTTGCCCTGAGCAGTCTCCTCCTCTCCCTGCTCTTTCTGCCCTGAGCAGTCTCCCCCTGCTCTTTTTGCCGTGAGCAGTCCTCCCCTGCTCTTTCTGCCCTGAGCATCTCCCCCTGCTCTTTCTGCCCTGAGCAGTCTCCCGCTCTTTCTCCCGAGCAGTCTCCCCTTCTCTTTCTGCCGCTCGCGTCTCCCCTGCTCTTTTGCCTGAGCAGTCTCTCCCACTCTTTTCTGCCCTGACTCTCCCTGCTCTCTTCTGCCCGAGCAGTCCGCCGTCTCCCGCCTGCTCTTTCTGGCCCTGAGCAGTCTCCCCTGCTCTTTTCTGCCCTGACGTCTCTCCCTGCTCTTTCTGCCCTGAGCAGTCTCTCCCTGCTCTTTCTCTTCTTTTGCGTGAGCAGTCTCTCCCTGCTCTTTCTGCCTGAGTCAGTCTCCCCCTGCTGCTTCTGCTCTGCCCCTGAGCAGTCTCTCCCTCCCGCTCTTTCTGCCCTGAGCAGTCTCCCCTTTGCTCTTCTCTTCGTGCCTAGCAGTCTCTCCCTGCCTTTCTGCCCGAGCAGTCCCCCCTCCCTGCCTTTCTTTCTGCCCTGGCAGTCTCCCCGGCTCTTTCTGCCCTGAGCAGTCTCCCCTGCTCTTTCTTCTCTTTCTTTTCTCTGCCCTGAGCAGTCTCCCCTGCTCTTTCTTTCTGCCCTGAGCAGTCCTCCCCCTTCTCTTTCTGCCCTGAGCAGTCCTCCCTCCCTGCTCTTTCTGCCCTGAGCAGTCTCCCCCTGCTCTTCTGCCCTGACAGTCCTCCCCCTGCTCTTCTGTCTTTCTTTCTGCCCTGAGCAGTCTCCCCCTTCTTTCTGCCCTGAGTCAGTCTCTCCTGCTCTTTCTGCCCTGAGCAGTCTCCCCCTGCTCTTCTGCTCTCACTGAGCAGCTCTCCCTGCTCTTTCTGCCCTGAGCAGTCTCCCCCTCTCTTCTGCCCTGAGCAGTCTCCCCTGCTCTTTCTGCCCTGAGCAGTCTCCCCTGCTTTCTGCCTGAGCAGTCTCCCCTGCTCTTTCTGCCCTGAGCAGTCTCCCCCTGCTCTTTCTGCTTCCTTTCTGCCTGAGCAGTTCTCCCCCTCGCTCTTTCTGCCCTAGCAGTCTCCTCACCTGCTCTTTCTGCCTGAGCAGTCTCCCCTGCTCTTTCTGCGCCCTGAGCATCTCCCCTGCTCTGTTGTGCCCTGAGCATTCTCTCCCTGCTCTTTCTTCTTTCTGCCGTGAGCAGTCTTCCCCCTGCTCTTTCTGCCCTGAGCAGTCTCCCCCTGCTCTTTCTGCCCTGAGCAGTTCTCCCTCCTTCGTGCTCTTTCTGTTCTGCCCTGGAGCAGTCTCCCTCTCTTTCGCTTTCTGCCTGAGCAGTCTCCTCGTCCTCCCCCTGCTCTTTCTCGACTTCTGCTGAGCAGTCTCCCCCGCTCTTTCTCCACTGAGCAGTCTCCCCGCGCCTTTCTCGCCCTGAGCAGTCTCCCCGCTCTTTCTCTGCCCTGAGCAGTCTCTCACCGCTGCTCTTTTGCTCGGTGAGCAGTCTCCCCCTGCTCTTCTGTCTGCCTGAGCAGTCTCCCCCTGCCTTTCTGCCCTGAGCAGTCCCTCCCCCGCTCTTTCTGCCTGAGCAGTCTCCCCTCCCCCGCTCTTTCGCCCTGAGCAGTCTCCCCCGGCTCTTTCTGCTTCCCTGAGCAGTCTCCCCCGGCCCTTCCTGTCTTTCTGCCCTGAGCAGTCTCCCCCCCGCTCTTTCTCTGCCCTGAGCAGTCTCCCCCGGCTCTTTCTGCCGAGCAGTCTCCCCGGCTCTTTCTGCCCTGAGCAGTCTCCCCCGCTCTTTCTGCCTGAGCAGTCTCCCCCGCTCTTTCTCTTCTTTTGCCCTGAGCAGTCTCCCCCGGCTCTTTCTGCCCTGAGCAGTCTCCCCCGGCTCTTTCTGCCCTGAGCAGTCTCCCCCGGCTCTTTCTGCCCTGAGCAGTCTCCCCGCTCTTTCTGCCCTGAGCAGTCTCCCCCTGCTCTTTCTGCCTGAGCTCTCCCCCTCTTTCTTCTGCCGCTAGCATCTCCCCGGCTCTTTCTGCCCTGAGCATTCTCCCCCGGTCTTTCTGCCCTGAGCAGTCTCCCCCGTCTCCCCCCGCTTCTTTCTGCCTGAGCAGTCACCCCGGCTCTTTCTGCCCTGAGCAGTCTCCCCCGGCTCTTCTGCCCTGAGCAGTCCTCCCCGGCTCTTTTGCCTGAGCAGTCTCCCCGGCTCTTTCTGCCCTGAGCAGTTCCTCCCGCCGTCTTTCTGCCTGAGCAGTCTTCCCGGCTCTTTCTGCCTGAGCAGTCTCCCCCGCTCTTTGCTTGCTATCTGTTCTGCCTGAGCAGTCTCCCCGCTCTTTCTGCCTGAGCAGTTCTCCCCTGCCTTTCTTGCCCTGAGCAGTCTCCCCGCGCTCTTTCTGCCCTGAGCAGTCTCCCTCTGCTCTTTCTGCCCTGAGCAGTCTCCCCGGCTCTTGTCTGCCCTGAGCAGTCGTCGCCCCGGCTCTTTCGTGCCCTGAGCAGTCTCCCGGCTTTTCTGCCCTGAGCAGTCTCCCCCGGCTCTTTTCTGCTGAGCAGTCTCCCCCGGCTCTTCTTTCTGCCCTGAGCAGTCTCCCCCCTGCTCTTTCTGCCCTGAGCAGTCTGCCCCCTTCTCTTTCTGCCTGAGCAGTCTCCCCCTGCTCTTTCTTGTCTCCTGCTGAGCAGTCTCCCCCGCTCTTTCTGCCTGAGCAGTCTCCCCCGCTCTTTCTGCCCGATGACAGTCTCCCCCGGCTCTTTCTGCCCTGAGCAGTCTCCCCGGCTTCTTTCTGCCCTGAGCAGTCTCCCCCTGCCTTTGCCCTGAGCATCTCCCCCTGCTCTTTCTGCCCTGAGCAGTCTCTCCTCCCTGCTCTTCTGCCCTGAGCATTCCCCCTCGAGCACCCCCCTGCTCTTTCTGCCCCGAGCATTTTTTCCCCTCCCCTGCTCTTTCCTGTCTTCCCGAGCAGTCCTCTCCCCCGGCTCTTTCTGCCCTGAGCAGGACTGATATCAGGGAGCTGCAGTTTCTTTCTTCTTTCTGCTTGTTTTTGGCCAGGATGGCACCTCCTCCGGGGTTTATTTCGGTTTCCCAGTGATTGGCCCATGGACATGTTGCAGACAGAGCATACTTTCAGCAGTTACTGCAATCTGTACCCCTCACCCAGCAGCACACCCTTCCTGCAGCATTGTTTTGTCTTTGTATCAGCAGCACATAACAACATCAGAGATATACGAGTTGCCGGCTGAAGTTCCCAGCACTTTGGGTCTCTGCTGGTACTTTGAAGAGATCATTTGGGGAATTCATTAATTTTCTCTTTGGAAGTCTTTATGACTCATTCTATCCAGAGCCTGTGCGCACGTATTACCCGCCCTACGGGCGACCTGGGCGAACCCTCAGCCTTGCGTCCCCTCACTGCAATTAACTTTTGATAATTTATATAGTGCATTACTGTAGTATGAATACAAATGTAGCATTTATAATAACAGATTTATTTGAGATAAAAAAGGGGAATATGATACTGATTGTACATTCTCATTGTACTGGGGGCAGGGGGTATTGTTATGTGCCTGGGAAAGGGCTATAGCTATGTGCTCTTTAGTTATGTGACTGGGAGGGGGAGAGAGAAGAAGGTGGTATGGGCCTGGGGTTAAATGTGTGGGCCTGGGGGGCAGGGATGGCCAAAACAGAGGGAGAGGGAGAGCAGGGTGTGCTTTCTTGCAGCCTTAGAGTATGAAGAGGGCCCCGCAGAGGGGCCTGTCAGGGGGTCTGTCGGAGGAGCCCGAATAGTTGCCTGTTAGTGCAGACCTTCCAGGGGCCCTGCAGAGGTGCTTGTCAGAGGGTGTTCCTGGAGGTGACGGTTATTTGCACCGGTCTCCAGCAGGCCCCATCTGATAGGGACCTCTGAGAATCTGGCACATGTTGGGGTCGCAGGCAGGGTGCACGGGCCCCCTGACTCACCAGGCCCAGGACAGTAGTCCTAGCTGTCGGCAGATCTGCTACGTGGAATCCAAAATAATGTTCTGCTCTTGGCGACCGCCTTGTTTAACCCCCAGGTTACACCGACCCTAGTGCCATTTCCTTACGGATATTGAGTGAATTTGTAAAGTAGTTATTCCATACATGCTAAGTAACTCCAGGTAAACAGTTCGATAATAAATCCTTCTGGTTTTGTATTCCTATTCTACAGGTCCAATGGTACCGCCAGTAATTATTCGTTGACTCGCCAATACTTTGTTTGGTAAAATGTGCAACATTTGTAAGGGGGGAGGGGTTAGATACAAGGAACCTTTGCTGGGTCTATATTGGTTGATTGAAGCAAGGTAGTGATTTACATACTTTTATCTCCGATTTTAAGTGCTACAGTGTTGTAGTCATGATGTGTACAGGTTAGGTGTGCTCCATAACGGGAAGTATCTGTGTTGTTATTTGAGGATTGAATGGGTATGCCAGGGATGTTACCATATTCTGGACTATAGTCACACCCTCTATAAACACTGAAATTACAGGCTAACCATTACACCAAATTAACCTTCAGACCATTTTAAATTGGCCGGTTTGCTAAACTATGTTAGTGCAATTTCAATATTTTCTGCTAAAATATTCCAATACTAGAATATGCTGATTTTATGAGGGATTTTTTTGTGTGAAATACATCAATTTATCCCTACTGTTCTTGCAATTATCTTCTATCTTATTTTTTAAGTCTGTACAACTCCAGAGCAGTAACTTGAAATACACGAACCTCATACTCCATTTGGATCCTGTAGAAGCAGCTAATGCTGGGCAATTAGCCCTACTGTGTCTTACATAAGTGATGAGGTTTTAATGGGCTTTTATAGGTTTCCAGTGGCAAGCAAATTACATTATTATAGGGGAAAAGCACTCTTACTACCAATTCACTCTGACAATATTCTAACAATGATAAAATATAAATATGCTCCCTTCATTAGTAATTAAAAATGTGAGATGCCAGAATAGGGTCTTATTTTCTTCATACAGTTACAGTATATATTTCCATACTAGTTTCACAGCTGAATCCTTTGACATAATTTGTGTTCAAATAAACAATTGCAAAAAATAAAATGATAGGCAAACTACAGTTGGAAAATAACTAAATGTCACGCTGGTTACTTTATTATACTGTAGTATTACATTGAGGTTGTCGTGTTAGTCCAATTGCAGTGGTGCATAAAATGAGTACTTTAGTATTAGATGATACCTTTGTATTTGGACTAAATATTGATATTTTAGGACGAGCCTTCAAGAGCTCTACTCACTTGTATGGGTGACAGCTCAAGCAAGTATTGTTTGATCTGATGAAGAGAGCAGAGCTTGTCCTAAAATATCAATTGTTCGTCCAAATATCACCTACCCTAAATAGTTACCTATTTATTGGCAGCCTCTTTATATTCACTATAACAATTAAGTTGAAGTGTTTTATGATTATATACACCTTATATAGGTAGCAATTATTTCCTTTGAATAGCACAGCACACAACTCTTTTTTTTCCAAATATCACCTACTGTAATACCTTCCAATAGTGATAAGCTTTTCTTTAAATGCCACTTTGCACAGTCTGACTTCATTAATGCTTATTATATGCTACTAATGGTCAGCAACACTAAAACCTTTATATCAACTGCTCAAGAAAATAAAGGCCATATTAACACTAAATATATTATACTAGCTGAGAGCCCCGGCGTTGCCCGGGATGTTTGTGGTGTGGGTGTGGCATTTGGGTGAGGAGTGGTCAACGCGGCCCATGTGCGGTGGTAGTGCTGCTGTGGCTGTACTGATGGTGATTGTATCGGTGTGCTGATTTTGGAGGGTTTGGTGCTGATGTGGGGGTGCGGATGTGGGGGTGCGGATGTGGGGGTGCCGATGGGGGAGGTGCAAAGGTGCCGATGTGTGGGTGCTGATGGTGTTGATGGGGGCTGGGAATGGCGGGGAGCCGAGAATGCCAGTGTGCTGGGGGGGCATGGGATACCGGTGTGCTGATGTGGTTTTGCTGGGGATAGTGTGTGTGTGTATACGTGTGTGTGTATACGTGTGTGTGTATACGTGTGTGTGTATACGTGTGTGTGTATACGTGGTTGATCACGTGTGTGTGTATACGGATGTTTGTGTGTGTGTTTATACATGTGTTTGTGTTGTATTGGTATGTGTGTGTTATGTGTATACATTGTCGTGGTGTGTTGACGTGTGTGTGTGTGTGTACGTGTGTGTGTGTATACGTGTGTGTATACACCATGTGTGTATAAGACGTATACACATGTGTGTGTAGACAAGTGTGTATGTAATATTGTGTGTGTGTGTTGTATATACATGTGTACGTGTGTGTATACACATGTGGTATACCATGTGTATACACCATGTGTGTATACTGTTTGTGTGTATCATGTGTGGTATTGTGTGTGTGTGTGTGTGTACATGTGTGTGTGTGGACATTTGTGTGTGTATACATGTTTGTTGTGTGGTCTTTGTTGTGTGTATACGTGTGTGTATACATGTGCGTTTTTGTATGTCTCCATGTGTGTGTAATACACATGTTGTATATCACTGTGTATACACGTGTTTATCATGTTGTGTGTATACATAGTGTGTGTGTGTGTATACATGTGTGTGTGTACATTTGTGTGTATCACATGTTTGTGTGGTGTATACACGTGTGTATGTGTGTGTGTGTATACATGTGTGTGTGTACATGTGTGTGTGTATACATGTGTGTGTGTGTATACATTATGTGTATGTATACATGTGTGTGTGTGTTGAACTGTGTGTATGTGTACATGTGCGTGGTGTGTCTATGTGTTGTATGTCTCCATGTTTGTGTACGTGTACATGTTTTGAGTATACTGTACATGTGTGTGTTGTACGTGTCTACGTGTACATGTGGTGTGTGTCTACGTGTACATGTGTGTGTCTACGTGCTTGTATACGTGTGGTGTGTGTCTACGTGTGTGTCGTACGTGTGTGTGTGTATACTGTGTGTGCGTACTGTGTGTGTGTGTCTACGTGTGTGTGTGTGTGCTACGTGTGTGTGCTAACGTGTGTGTGCTGTGCTACTTCTGTGTGTGTGTTACCGTGTGTGTGTGTCTTTACGTGTGTGTGGTGTACACGTGTGTCTAGTGTGTGTGTTTGTACGTGTGTGTTGTGTTACATGTGTTGGTTGTGTGTGTGTGTGTGGTATACTTTGTGTACGTGTGTGTGTGTATAAACGTGTGTCTGTGTGTATACGTGTGGTGTCTGTGTGTATACGTGTGTGTCTGTGTGTATACGTGTGTGTCTGTGGTGTATACGTGTGTGTCTGTGTATACTGTGTGTCTGTGTGTTACGGTGTGTGTCCTGTGTGTATAGTTGTGTCTGTGTGTATAGGTGTGTGTGTGTGTGGTGTGGTAGTAGGTGTGTTGTGTGTGTGTATGGTGTGGTCTGTGTGTATAGGTGTGTCTGTGTGTCTACGTGTTTGTTTGTGTCTACGTGTGTCTACGTGTGCCTGTGTGTATACGTGTGTGTGTGTATACGTGTGTCTGTATAGGTGTGTGTGTGTGTGTGTGCGTGTGTGTCTGTCTACTGTTGTGTGGTGTCTGTCACATGTGTGTGTGTGTCTACATGTTGTGTCTGTGGACGTGTGGTGTTCCTACATGTGTGTGTGTGCGTGTGTGTGTGTGCCTACATGTGTGTGTGTGCGCCTACATGTGTGTTTGTGTGGGTCTCTGTGTGTGTGTGTGTCTCTGTGTATGTGTATGTGTATGTAAATATTATATATATATATTATATATATATATAGTGTGTGTGTGTGTGTATGTATGGAGGGTTGAGGCTGGCAATGAAGGAATGGGGGGGTGTGGGGGAGAGCTGCTTACCTCTTGCAGTCGGCAGCATGTTCCTCGAGGTGAGCCTCCTGCAGGGCGGGACCCCCCCCGGCGGGAGGCGGGAGTCCCCCCACTGCCTCCGTCGAGGTTGAGCCTCCTGCAGGCGAGCCCCCCCGTCCTGCCTCCGCTCGAGTGCCTCCTGCCGTGCTGACCCCCCCTCTCCCACCGCTCGAGGTGAACCCTCCTGCGGGCGGTAGCCCCCCCGCTGCCCTCCCGCTCGAGGTGAAGGCCTCCCTGCAGGGCGGGGAGCCCCCCCCGCTGCCCCCCGCTCGAGTGAGGCCTCCTGCAGGGCGGGAGCCCCCCCGCTGCCCTCCGGCTCGAGGTAGCCTCCTTCAGGTGGAGCCCCCCGCTTGCCCCCCCCCCCCTGCTCGAGGCTTCCCTCGGCTCAGCTTTGACTCCCCCCCCCCCTCCGGCTACGCCCTGCGGCGGGTGCCCCCCCCTGCCCTGCTCGAGGGAGGCGCGGTGCCGAGGAGCGTGCCAGGCGGCGCCGGTAGGCTGGTCTTTGCTGTGAGGGGGGTGGAGAGGAGCGGTGCCGAGGAGCGTGCGCGAGGCCCGTGGTTGCTGCCTCACCCATCCGCCGCTCCCACGTGATGTGAGGCGGGAGGGCAGCGTGTTGTGGCCGCTCCCCCGCGTGTGTCCCGGCTCTCTGCTGTCCGCTCCCCCGCTGACTGTAGCGGCGCCGGGGTGTGAGCTTGGGGGGGGGGGGTGTGTGAGCTGGGGGGGTTAAGCTTGGGGGGGGGTGAGGTGTGTGTGAGCTTGGTGGGGGTGGGAATGTGTGTGTGAGCTTGGGGGGGGGTGGAATGTGTGTGTGTGTTGTGTGTGTGGTGTGTGTGTGTGTGTGTGTGTGTGTGTGTGTGTGTGTGTGTGTGGTGTGTGTGTGTGGTGTGTGTTTTGTGGACCTTTGTGCCCGTCACCGCTCTCCGCCTCAGGGCGGCCGCAAGGGGTGGTGTGAGTGTGTGAGGCCAATGAGAGGTGTGGGCGGGGCGGGCGGCCCATGGGACCAATGAGATTGCCGCTAGGGACACCGGACATCCAGGCAGGCAAACATACAGTGCTTTCACTAATATAGTATAAGATTCATAAATATTTTGCATAGAAATACAGCAAAAATAAACAGAGTTTGTCAAGTGCACATGCAAAGCTGCAACTACTGGCTTTACTTTCAGAAAGACTGAGATGGGACAGACATTACACCTGGAACCCCGAAAACCAACCAAAGGCAAATACATCGATAACTCCTTCATTTTATTTCAAACGGTTGTGATTCTCTAACAAGTGTAGCCCCCTGTAAACAGCACCGGCTATACCTATCGCCTTCCTACTGTGGTAAGTCCTGTTAAGGGCAGGCACCAGTAGTGATTATGGGTTTTCCCCACCTTAAGGCCTCGTTCAGGGTGCAGGCTTCGGAGGGAGGGCGTGCTGCCGTGCGAGCTGCCGTGGGACACAAAGTATTCAAATTGAATACTGGTTGTCAGGGTAGCAGCTGCCCTGTCTCCGAAGCCCGGAGTTGACGCTGGCTACAGTTTCAGTAAACAAAAAAAACGTTTTTTGAAGCTGCAGCAGCGTCACTGGGACCTCGGCAGCCAATGAAATCATTCTTGAGAATGATTTCAAGACTGCAGCCTCGATCCCTAACCTGAGGTCTGTAGCCCCGCCCCCTCTCCGCCTCCTGAAATGTCTGCTGGGGATGAACACACATCGCCCAGCAGACTGCCGCCCTCCCGCCCTCCCTCCAACTCTTGTCTCTGGCACCCTGAACGAGGCCTAATCCCTGACTTGATTGGTGGAGGTATGCCCCCTGACTCTGTGTGCAGGCAGAGACACAGGGGAGAGGTCTGCTGACATCATGATAGGCGGGGCTGTCTCTATTTAGCGGGCTGCTCCTGCGAGGAGTAGAGTTCCTTCTTCTGGAGAGAGTGAGTGCTGAAGCAAAGAGCGGGTGCTGAAGCAGACTCTGCGCTTGGAGCATGCGAAGGAGAGGAGAGGAGAGACTCAGCCACTTTGAGTAGAGCTGATAGCACCATAGACCCGGTGGACCAATGCCCCTCACCCCAGTGCTGGGGTGATGGGGAGAATCCATTCCCCACCCAGAGGATAACCTCTGAGGTGGGCAGCGGGGTATTGACGCCCTAGCCCAGACCATCCTGTCGGAGGAGAGACTTGGAGGGAAGGAGAGGAGGAAAGACCTGTAAAGGGAGGAGGGTCGAGTGATAAGCGGGACATTGCTGTTGTTGTTGTGGCTGCTGGACGCCACTACCTTTGGAGTCGCTGATCTGACAAATAAAGAGAGACAATACTTTTATACAAAGACTGTTGTGTGAGTCTGGAGCATTCAACCCTGGACCAGAGAGGTTCTTCTATACAGGTCCTATCCCATATCCCTGAGAGTATAGAAGATGGAGGCGCTGCACCACTAAGAGCATGGAGGCTACTACCCCAGAAGCCTGGTCCTGTCTCCCCAATAACAATGCGGGAGGCTCAGGCCCTCCTGTTCCACGCAGGTATGCACCACCACTACGCATGTAATCTGCCCTCACGCGCCCTAGACATCACAGATGAGTCTTTACAAGGATTACACAAGCCCAAATCATAATATACACTTTGCTCTACGTGCTCCTTTCTCCCAACGCACACGCGTTTTGTGTGATGCTCTCACTTCTTTATTATCTTTTAATTGTCTCTATTCCATGTACACGCCCATTCTGTACCGTACTGCATACATGGTGAGAAAGTGCATTGCATAACAGGTGCTGGTGCCAAATGCACACTATAGGCACATACTGTATATAAGGTATATTGTACCGCACTCCAAATTACAATGTCATTTGTAATGTCTCCAATGTACAGTTGCATCTCATTATGTAACCACAACACTCACTATTGTGATATGTTTAGGTAGCTTATCCCTAGAGTCCAGATTCCAGGTACATTTTTCCTGTGTAATTTTCAAATACCTTCTGGACTAGTTACCCCATTCTGTAACCAGGCTCTCCCCCCTTACTGTATGCAGGACGTACCCCCTAAGATCATCCTCCAGAAGCCAGCGTACAGTTCCAACATCTCACAGAGAAAATGCTGCTCTTCTCTTACTCACCAACATTATTTTATTTTTTCAGCACAAGGGGGCTGTCATGATATCATGAGATATTATGTATTTTAATCAATCTGGTGCTTCAGAAGTTAATGTAGGTATAGTTTGGGTTTATAACAGGTCAATACATTTCCTGGGTCCGTTCTGGTCTTCAAAGAGGATTTAGGGCCTCATGCAGTAAGCGCCGATAAGTCTTTTATGGGCATTTTCCCACCAAAATTGGATTTCAGATTCAGTAAGCGCCGATAAGTGCTCAAAATCGGCCGTTTTTCTTGCCGATAAAAATTTATCGGCATGCGGCTGCCGATAACCCACATATCGGCACTTATCGGCCCTTTTTGAAATCAGCTGTATTCAAGTAGCCCCGATCAGCTTATCGGTGCTGATCGGCACTCAGAAATGGAGATTTGATCGGCAATTGGTCCCGCCAACTAAAGTTGGCAAGTTGGAGGGGAGAAGGATCGGCAAGGTTGCCGGGACGGCACTTAGAAAAAAAACCTGCAGAACTTGCACCTACTGTACCGGTATCATCCAGAACTGGGGAATGAAGAACTGATGACTCAGGAGAAAAAGTAGCAGCATGTAAAGATCCATCCTCAGATGGGGTAAAGTGGAATTGTTGTTCTCTTGCTGTCATTCGCAACTGATTTGCTTGGCTTACATTGAGAACTAGTGCTTGTAATGTCCTGTTTACATTTTGGATTTCTTTAGGAACTTGGATGATGACTTTATGAATTTGTGACATTTGTGATATTGACCTTTCATGCATCTTTTCATTCAGTGATATCATCCTTTCAAGCACTGACATCTTTTCTGAATGGCGACGATTTTCTTCACCCAAGATTCGTTCTTCAGAAGCTGCAATAGCTGAGTAGGTGTCACGAGCAGGAGGACTTGAATGCTGTGTTAATCCAGGAGTGTCAACATCTTCATGGTCACTTGAGTGAATTTGTCCTTGAGTGGCAACATCTGGTTCTACAAATAAAGAAAGACATTATGAACTGGCATGGAAATTTCAATTGTTTTTCATTATAATGATAGTTGTTCTCATAGTGGAACACATAACATGTTTCCATAATTATTAATTTGTGTCCAATTAAAAGATGATGCTTGAAGTAACAATGATGTTTCGACTCAGTGTGAAAGAAGAATGAATGAAAGGTTGTTGTAACCTCACAACTCCTAGCTGATAGTTTACAACACACACAATACATGTTGTCAGGAAACACTACATCTTCTGTGACAATAACTGATGTGAATTTCATTACATGTGAAAGGCATTTATTTTGCATGGCAAATGAAATTCCACAAATGTACACATTAGATGTGCTACACCTCATACACTCAGCTTCCATGCTTGATGATGACCTTGTTGAGACAGGTGATGAGACATGTTCAGTGTCAGGTGTCACAAGAGCTGCAGGTGCAACTATATAGAAGAATAACATCAGAATTTTATTAACATGTGTACGTAATTAACATGAAGTTTGTGTAGTGGGAGTATTTATGGCTAAATATCAGCATGACATAACGAAATGACAATGATATGGTTCTGCCAACCTGTACATTATCCATCTTAACATAAATGTACATGTCAAGCTAATTGGCACATTTATTTTAAACACCATACAACATACAATGTTCATGCAGGAATACGTTGTAAAATTAAGTGTTCTGTTGTACATGCACTGCATATGTTGTGTAGTAATCTAACAATAATAATGTACATCACTACCATGACAGCAAAGTTGACTCTGCTTATAATTCAGTACCTAATTGTGGAAATGTGAAGGAATGTTTTTAGTGATCTGTGTGAACATTTAAGAGAAGCAGGTGTAGCGCTCAATGTGGCTGATACTCATCAACACATGCAGTGTGTCACTCACAGATGGTACTGTTGTGATAAGGTGGCATATCTATAAGGTAAAAAGAAGATATGAGTGAACGAATGACTAACGTACGTTTTCATATATAGTGGCCTGGTGAGTGAAAGTATTCTGATAATTACCAGTTCAAATGAATATGATTAACTTCTGTTCACCTTGTCAGCTTGTAACAACTGTAGTCCCTCCCCCAAGACGTGACACCACCATGACCTTTTATTTGGTTCTACCACCTGTAAGCCGTCCCACAAGACTTGACCCTACCATGACCCTGTGATCTGGCTCTGTGCCCGACCCCACCCCCTCTGTTCACCTCTATGCTATGATTACATATTAATTGCAGCTGGTTTCACACACCGGTACATGAGCGAAATAAAAATCTGAAGTGAGCTACATATGAACACAATTAAATACCATATGGTACATGTTCCTATTTATGCTCTCATTATACTACATGAAGCGAAAAAAGAGCTTTAATAAAACATAACGAAATGTGTTGTGCAAATTACTTATGTTCGCCTTTGAATGCACAATCTTCCATGCACGACTTGATTAGGCAGTAATGGCCTGTTTATAGGTGAAACATACATTATCACTAATATATATATATATATATATATATATATATATTATATGTATATATGTATCGACACATACATGAAAAAGTGAATTAGGCATTTGTGTGCACAGACACAGTATAACGAAGTTATACATTACTGTGACAAACAATGAGTGCGGATGTGCTTTGTGGTTATGCATGTTAACCCATTGTTTGTACAAAGATTCACACATACATTCAGCTTTCAACTATAGGGCAAACATGTTGAATGCTTTGTAAGGTAGAAGGTTGCAGTATGTGTTATTTGTCATCCACGATAGCTGAGCCAATACATGTTTCCAAACACACACAACACACACAACACACACATTAATTTTTTCTTTTTGTAGGACAACTAGATATAAATATATATAGATAGATAGAGAGAGACATATATACAGATATATATATGTAGGTATGCTTATATTGGGAAGAAAGTATAAGTAGCAGCGGAAATATAGATAAGAACTGTAACCTACGACACGCCTAGTACAGTAACATTTGTCACCTGGTGGAAATGGAGCCGAATGAATTCCGATATCTCTGTCCCCTGGCAAACCCTCCACGACGACAGGAAGAATTTTTTCCCGCATCTGCTCCTCCAATGGAGTTAAGATTAGAGCTTGTGCTGGCGGCCCATCTCCAATGCCAGAAACATGCATCCGTTGGGCTTGGATTTTTTTCTTTAAGTTTGCCCTGATATCATCGAATCTCTTCCCTGACATGATTCCCACACGCAGACACAGCCACTGTTATTTGATCCCACATTTAATTTCTGGATGCTGAACTTGTCCGCCTTTGAAATACATACAAAATATATGACGTTAATTATTATTAGAAAAACGATCAGTTTCCTAAACTGCTACCTGTTCCAAGATATACCAAACATGCTGGTTTAGGTGGACTATGTGTACCACATGAGCATTTACGTGGAAACATACAAATGTAAGGAAGCTTGCATGAATATTTTATGAACTTTGGCAAACTTTTTAGACTGATTGTTATGGTCGTTCTAAAGCATGAAGGAATATGTGTGTAACAATTAACTTTAATTGATAGATATTATAGAATAATATTTTCATATTAAGACATCTCACATGACCTAGGATAACATGTCTTTGAACTATCAATGCAAAGATAGACTTACCTAGTAAATGCCTATACAGAGTGTCATAGTGCTCCAAAATCCCTGTGACAAGATCTCTGTTTTCCTCTTCATTGAACCGAGGATTACGTGGCCGCTCCACACGTTTCTTCTGAATACGTGCAGGCCCAGAGCTTGGCTGCTGCTGACTGGACTCTCCTTCTTCCAATGGAAGAGACTCCAAAAGCGGGCCACCAGCAACCACCCCACCACCAGACACCCCAGCACCACCAGCAATAGACACCCCAGCAGCACCAGCAACAGACACCCCAGCAGCACCAGCAATAGAGCCACCAGCAGCACTCGCACTCCCAGCAACACCAGTCGCACTCACAGCAACAGCACTCCCCTGAATCGTACGTTCACTCAGACGCGTACTCACACGACTACCAGTACCACTCACACCAGCATCACTCTTCCCACGCCTTGCGGCCATACCTCTAGCACTCACAAAGAATAGAAAAGAAATTTAAAGACAATCGCACTGAACACTTACAAAGTGAAAACAAGACAAAGATGTTAACAAAACGACACAGGACAAACCTCTCCCAATACACAACAACTCTCTCAGTCAATATGAAATATGTAAATCTCCCAGCTCTGTGTGTCTCTCTCTCTCACTTCCAACAACACAGAGAATGAATAAAAATACACGCTGCCTTTAAATGGGCCGCTCAATCCAAAACATGCTTGCTTTGGCAGATTCAGCAAGAAGTTTCATTGGCTAACCTAACACCACCCCGCCATGCACGCCGATACACCTGTGTGTGATCGGCTAATCATCGGCAGAGTGGGAGCAAATGTTTTCGGCTTGATTCGGAAGGAATTCGGCACTTATTGCATACGGCGAGGGAAAATCGGCAGAATCATGCCGATAAGGTACACTTGGCGATTGCACTTTTCGGCGCTTACTGCATAGAGCCCTTAATTGGGATGGCCTATCACGGATCCCTAAAAGTGACATATGTGTTGTTTAGAAGGCCATAAACAGTAATCAGAGACTACCCTGTCAGCCTCCAAGAAAACTAACCGTTTGTGAATAATTACTGGTGTATTCCAGAGAGAGGTGACACACAGGTTACACTTTCGTTGGAGGGTCTTATTAAAAGTGAGAATATTGTGTGACATCATCTACTGTACATACTGAGTTACATATGTGTAATAGTGGCACAGAGTCACATGTAATGAGTCCAGACCCATGAGGTTTAGCAGGTGATAAGGGGCAGATATCCATTTGTCGCTGAAATTTAGTGGCAAGTCGGTCATACTTCGTCTCGTTGCGTCCGTCATGACCGCCTGAATCTGTTGATGTGACTCACATGTGTCAATATACTAGAGAAGGGAAGTTATAAGTGCATTTATATACTGACGAAAAATGTAAACGTCGTTTGGCAGAAGATTTTTTTTACTCTGTCATAAAACTCTCAATCTCGCAGCTGATTTACAATAGGGGTGGGCTTATGTTGTTTCAATGGGGAAAAAATAGTGCATAAGAATGAGCGAGGTATTATGTAAATCAGATTTCAACAGAGCCGTGTTTTGGATCAAATAGGTGAATTCTCACTTCTGCACCAGTGACATCTCTGGGGAAAATCCTGATAAATGGTAACGTAATGTATATTGATTTTTGTTTTATGTTTTATCCTGTTATTTTAAGAAACTGTCCTGCATTTACTGTAATTGTATGTTCTTGTAATCCTTTTTCTGTAATCTAAGCTCTGTATTTTTATATATATTAAAACAGTTAATAAGTGATGCTTTGGGCTCTGAATGATCTTTTGCACACTCTGTAGAGCGTATTTACATTTTTGGACACATTTTGCTGCAACAGATTTTGTGTGTTAATTGCATTGTTTTTTTCTATAATAGACAGGGACTTGAAATCCAGGCAGATATATTAATTTACATCTTTTGTTTGCATAAATATGCCGGGTGGTGGAAGCATATAGATATGATTGCAATTGAGTAAGGTGTTAATATTAACTCATTGAAAGTACCTTGCGCAGAAGAAAGGTGAGATGACTAGAGTAGCCGTGTGTATTAACCCTGGTTGCATTTCTAAGTCACGTGCTCACCTGTGTGCTCTTCGTGACAGGTGGTATATGGGGACGGATTTAGGGGAGATGTTACTCATTTGAGGGACCTTTGCGGAGGTGAAGAGTGGGGCAGAGTGCCCGTGGGGTATTAACCCTTGTCCTGTATGCAGGTCACGTGCTCATAGGTGGGCGTACGTGACAGGAGCTCATTTCAGTTAGTAAATATACAACTTACAAGTTGAGTTTTAGCTTTGAGATATGCCAGGAAACCCTTCCTGGAGAAGTGGGCTGCCTGATGCCTCCAGATCCTCCCAGCTGTCCTTTGTTTAATGATTCTGAAGCTGTGAATGTGACTTTCTGTGGCTCTGTCCCTTTCGTACGGTATTCAGAGGGTTTTATGGACAGGCGGTAAAGAATGACTGAAATACATGCCTAATTGTCTCTAGAAAATGACAGACACAATATTTTACTGCTGGTAAAGTCATGTCCTAAGGAATGTTTTCATACACAATTTCATGACAATTGTTTAACTTTTGACAGCACAAAACCCTTTAATTCCGTACAAGAACGAGATTGTGTTATGTCGCAATGTACCTCAGAGTAACACAGTAACACAGTAGCACAGTAGCACAGTGACACAGTAACACAGTAGCACAGTAACACAGTAGCACAGTGACACAGTAACACAGTAACACAGTAACACAGTAACAGGACAGATTAGCTTGAAAAAAAAAGACACGTGAAACATAAATATTTATTCTTTCTCTATCAGGCCCTATTTCAGCAGCTGGATAAAATAGGCTAATTTCACTTTGTGAAGCTATCAGTGTATTTCAACATATCCAAATGTATAACCCGGCAACATTGGTTAGAAGAAAACAATCTGCTCCGTCGGATGCACCTGGCTGTCCTCCATGTGTAAATATCCAATGCACACAAACATAGACCGGTTTTCTTTCCAGTTCAATGTTAGTTTTAGCAATGCGTTTTCGGGAACTAGTGTACTGTATGGTCAAGGTTTGAGGTTCTCAGAGGCTGTATATAAGGCCAGTTCCACATGCTCAGCCATTGTATCTAAGGGTAACTAAGGGGACATTCACCAAGCTCTGGTTATGAAACTGCTGTATCACCTTAACTGCCATTAAAGTTAATAGGTTGAATACATAATAATGTATTCTTATTTAGCTCTGATAGTGTAGGCATTGAAGTATATAAAGATATTTACTGGAACAATGAATTAATGACCCAAACATATCTAGTTTTGGTATCTGTTACACAGGGCAATAAATTAAATTGCCCATGGTCACAAGGAACTGCAGAAGGGCTTCCACAAGGTTCTCCAATCACACCTAAAAGCGTGAGTGCATGTTTCACTGCACTTTTTATATCATTTTTAGGGCTATATATTCTAAGTGGTGCTAAGATTAGATGGAAGAACCGACTTTAGCTGACGCAGCACGAAATCCTGCCATGATAACATATAAATGCATACAAGAAATTTATGGGATGTGTTGATTAAAGCTGATGACATATCAAAATATTAGTGGCTACCATCCTCGCCAAGGGAACAGTAATAATATTAGGGATTATATCACAGGGTGTGTCGGGGAGAGAGGGTGTGTCTGGGGGAGAGAGGGTGTGTCGGGGAGAGAGGGTGTGTCGGGGAGAGAGGGTGTGTCTGGGGGAGAGAGGGTGTGTCTGGGGGAGAGAGGGTGTGTCAGGGAGAGAGGGTGTGTCTGGGGGAGAGAGGGTGTGTGGGGGAGAGAGGGTGTGTCGGGGAGAGAGGGTGTGTCAGGGAGAAGTTTTCAGTTAGGGTTGGGCGCAAGGCTGAAGGTTCGCCTAGGGCGCCAAATACCCTTCCATCGGCCATGATTCTTGTGTTCTTCTGGTCTTTTGTCAATTGGACTGTCAGAACCATGTTTCGATACTGCGGTTTTCGGGAGTTCAATTAGGCACATGTGTATTTGGGTAATTAGAAAGTAACAAATATTGAAAAAGAACTGCTTTTTAATGTAAAGAATGTTATAATATTGCACGATGACATGTATGTGTGTGTTTAATATTGATGAGATAACACTTTGCTTGTCACTAAAGGGTATCCCACCCCAACACTTTTCTTTGTCCTACATGATGTAGTGTCATTTCATTGTCTTGGTTTCAGAAGCTGCTTTTCTGTTTTTCCTCTGTAATCGTTACATTTTAGAATTCACATTTTTAGGTTCTTTCGACGAGAAACTGGCTGAGATAATTCTCACATTTTTAATAATGTGTTGATGTTGGGGAACTAATATAGGTTTGTTTACTTGATTTGCAATGTTGTGTCTTATAAGGCGTAGTAGGAAACATTGATATTTATTCCTATAACACAATGTTTATTCACAGATATTTGAATATAAAATGTATGTATTGTGAGGATAAGCTGTATACAGAACGAGCCATCGGATGGTGTATATCCTGCCACAGTTTATGATTTTTTTTTCTTGATTAGGAGCAGATTCTCCCCAGGAATAATTCCCCGCGGCTGAGAAGGGAGCACTTTCTTCTCCGGCAGATGGAACACAACGGTGACAGATAATGAGGCTGTCACATACAGCACACAAGTGGGCACGCGGTTAGATATGCGACAGGGGTTACTACGCACGGCTACTCGTCTTTCTCCTGCGCAAGGTACTTTCAAATGGTTAATATTAACCCCTAATTCAATTGCAATCAAATCTATCCACTGCCACCACTAAGAAATGATGCAAAATATGTAATTAATATAAATCTGATTTATAGAAAAAAACTATTCAATTAACACACAAAAATCTGTTGTAGCAAAATGTATCCGAAAAAGTAAATACTCGAGCAAGCGTGCAAGAGTTCATTCAGAGCCCAAAGCATTACTTATTACAGAATTGTTTAATATATAAAAATACAGTGCTTAGATTACAGAAAAAAAGATTACAAGAACATAGTTACAATAAATGCAGAACCGTGCCTAAAATTAACAGGATGAAACAGAAAACAGCAATCCCTATGCAGTACATTACCACATGCCATAGGTTTCCCCCAGAGAAGTCACTGCTGGAGAAATATGAAAATTCAAGTGTTTGATCTCAAAACACACCTGTGTTGAATTCTGATTGCATCATTCCAGAGCATGCCCTATATACCATTCCAGAGCATGCCCTATATACCATTCCAGAGCATGCCCAATATACCATTCCAGAGCATGCCCTATATACCATTCCAGAGCATGCCCTATATACCATTCCAGAGCATGCCCTATATACCATTCCAGAGCATGCCGCCCTATATACCATTCCAGAGCATGCCGCCCTATATACCATTCCAGAGCATGCCCTATATACCATTCCAGAGCATGCCCTATATACCATTCCAGAGCATGCCCTGTATACCATTCTTTTGCCATTGAAACCACATAAGCCCACCCCTGTCGTAAATCAGCTGCTAAGTTGACGATTTTACATCAGGAAAAAAAAAAAACTCCTAAAAAAAAGACGTTCAAGTTCCTGACTCAATGTATAAACGCATTCATAATTTCCTTTCTCTAATACTTAGACACACGTGAGTCATATCAATATATTCAGGTGATTATGATGGATGTAACAACACTAATTTTGACCGTCTTGCTCCTAAATTTGAGTGACCAATGGATATCTGTCCTTGGCACCTGCTACCCATGTAGTGTGTGGTCTCACTGCATGCGTCTCCTTGCAATAATGACAAATATGTCCCGGTTATTGTGCAGCGTTGATGACACCACCGGATATTCTCATTTTTAATAAAATCCTCCAACTATGCGTTGACCTGTGTGTCACCTCTCTCTGGGATGCACAGGGGATATCTCAGGGACCTGTGTGTCACCTCTCTCTGGGATGCACAGGGGATATCTCAGGGACCTGTGTGTCACCTCTCTCTGGGATGCACAGGGGATATCTCAGGGACCTGTGTGTCACCTCTCTCTGGGATGCACAGGGGATATCTCAGGGACCTGTGTGTCACCAGGGGATATCTCAGGGACCTGCGTGTCACCTCTCTCTGGGATGCACAGGGGATATCTCAGGGACCTGCGTGTCACCTCTCTCTGGGATGCACAAGGGATATCTCAGGAATGTTAGTTTTCTTTGAGGCAGGCAGACTAGTATCTGGCTATCGTTTATTACCTTCTAAACAGCACATATGTCAATTTTAGTGGTCCATCAGTGATAACCACCCCTGCCCCCCCAATCAAGCCCTTTTTGAAGACCAGCACAGACCCAGGAAAAGTCTTGACCTGTCATATACCTATTATATTGTATTTTTAAAATCAAACTGTAGCTACATTAACCCCTGAAGCACCAGAATGATTAAAAGACGTAATATCTCATGCTATTCTCATGACAGAGGCCTTCTTAGAATGTGAAGAGTAGACTGGAGAGAGAATATAGTGGACGGTTACTTCTGTTTCATGAAGCCACGGTGTTACACACAAAGATGGAAACAATTAAGTTTTAATCATCCGATATCACTTAGGATAAAATTTATTGAAAGATCCTTTCATAGTTTTCAGATGTGCGTCTGACAGGTCATTCAGCTCCAGTTACGTATCTATGTCGTATTTATACAAGTTTATGATTTTGATGTATATTGCAGTTGATTATAGATTGCACGCACTTGTTGCTACGTTTGAAGGAGAGAAACCTAGAGGGTTTAAAATTCGGCGCGCAACACTCGGCTTGCAATGCTGAGACACAATGCAGTTCGCTTTTATAGACTTCCTCAATTAACAAACAAGTTTGCAGTCACACATGAACAATAGATTGAGGTTTTCTGAACCTATCACGCTTTTTCACATCTATACTGATACATGTGGTCCCTATGGTGTATTAGGGAATGGAAAAACAAAGTTCTACAACTGTTCGGGACACTTAGCCGTGTGCCTAAACAGAGATCGAAATTTTTATGAGTCATCACTGACACTAGTGACTCTCGTCCATGAGCGCTAAAGGCCATTCTGTCCATACGTGTCTTATGTATGCACACACAGCTGTCTCTCACACATACTAATACTCTTTTTTTTTCCATCCCTATCCCCCAATAGGGACCACTTGTATATCCCACACACCTTTTAGTTGTTGCTACAAGACTCTCACATTTCCACCACACCCAA
>CM071571.1:1419740-1457424 GCA_036426205.1 Ascaphus truei | reverse complement strand
TCACTTCCTATACACCCATCGTGGGTTCACTTCCTATACACCCATCGCGGGTTCACTTCCTATACACCCATCGCGGGTTCACTTCCTATACACCCATCGCGGGTTCACTTTCTATACACCCATCGCGGGTTCACTTCCTATACACCCATCGTGGGTTCACTTCCTATACACCCATCGGGGGTTCACTTCCAATACACCCATCGGGGGTTCACTTCCTATACACCCATCGCGGGTTCACGTCCTATACACCCATCGCGGGTTCACTTCCTATACACCCATCGCGGGTTCACTTCCTATACACCCATCGTGAGTTCACTTCCTATACAACCATCGTGGGTTCACTTCCTATACACCCATCGTGGGTTCACTTCCTATACACCCATCGTGGGTTCACTTCCTATACACCCATCGTGGGTTCACTTCCTATACACCCATCGTGGGTTCACTGCCTATCTTTTTCTAGCCGCAAAACGCGTCCCAGTAATTCAACCTTCACCAGCTGGTTTGATATGCCCCAATACAATCTTTTACCAGCATTGGCTTGCCCTCCTGTGCTTTACATTCCTGCGGCTGGCAGCGATTCCGTGAGTATTTCTATATACACCCGAATCCAAGGTGATACTTGATTTTCCATGAACTTTGGAAGACTACACAATAGTTTTGTGCTTGTTGGTATAAGGCTTGGACTCTGGAAGTTGGGTGACGTCTGAGATCGCTCCCCACTAATGGTTGCGGGTCTCCGGTTCCACCTATTCAAGTGCAGGCCTAACTGTGAGAGCAGCCCCACATTAGTACAGAAGATCTTGTAATCACAATTGGAAACATATACAACCCTGGGTGTAATGGAAGGAGTTCCCTATTTATACAAGAGGAACACAGCCACTTGAGCTATTTATACAGTGTTATGATGCACTGATAATGGATTATGTTCCAAGTTTTGTTTTGTTCTATTTTTGACATAATATAATTTCTTTCATCCTAATGGATGACAATAGAAGTTTACACTTCCCTCGTGTGTCTGCAAATCTCCCTGAAATTAGGTGGTTTACAAAAAGAATTTAAAAAAATGAATAGACGACAAGATTGTTCGCGATTAGGACAATGAAAACAATGTCAATATTAACATTCAGCAAATGTTTCGTCCTAAATTAACCAGTAAGCAGATTTCGTTCTTATTCCCTTAATGCCTAAAGTTCTGTTTTTCTGGCGTCTACCTATTTTTCTAACGTTTTCCCTATCAGACATTACATTAAATCAGCGTGACACCTGAAATGTGTCCAAAAATGCTCACATCAATCAGCGAGTATTATCGGGATACTCGTTTTCGTTTTTATTTGCTTGCCGGCTCCATGATGTAAATCTTGTAATATTCTTTGATGTATATTCAATAAAACATAACCAATGTAGATCATTAATGCAAGTAGCATTGGATAATTGAAGTTAAATTGAATGATGGATAACAATCAATAATGATTATGACATTTTAGTGGGCAGCATGTAAAAGAGAAAAAACACAGCGTACGACTCTCACAGGCTAAATAAGTACATACAGTATATTGTGACAGTGAAAAAAGTAATAAATGCACATACAAGAAGATTAATCAAACAAGCACGGCATGTTTAGGGTACATGTTACCACTTCTGGACATAGATGGCTTGCTTCATAAAGATCCCTCTGCATGGACAACCTCCGATCCGGTCAGGGGCTCCTCTCGTCTGGAGCAGAAAGTATCCAATGATTCTTTGTAGCAAGAAGTCCGTAACACAGTCCCCCCAGGGTTATGCAGAAAGCACACCGGAACAAAACCTCCAACACCGCTAACCCCCCGGCTTAACCCACCGAGGAACCGAAGACCTCCGTGCTATCAGGATCAAATACCGCGATGGTGATGTCACTACAGTACGCCGCAAAATAGCATAGTCCCGCAGGTAGCTTGAAACGGGGTCAGGAACGCAGTGATGATTTTAGGAGAGAGTGTCCGCAATAAACAATCATACGCGTTTCGTAGATAACTCTACTACGTCAGGGATGTTGGCAATGATAGACCTAATACCTTATAAACCGTAAGGCAACCAACAATTGGTGACATCTAATCAACAGCAATCACAGTATAATGCACGTAGCTGGCACAGGTGAGGTATAACTACCCTGAGTATTGCACAAACCTGATACCTATTTACAACACATTTAAAACTAACATTATTAGACAAAATACATACAGAGCCAAAATGTGAAATAAAAAACCTTATAAATCGGACTCTGAAACGAGAGAACAATGTTAATAAACAGTAATATATAGATCATTTAAAGTAAAAAATGATGATCTATGACAGGCCTGCACAACATACACTGGCGACACACTTTATTCGAGCTTGGCTAGTCCCACGAATTCGGGTATACCCGGGTGTATTGAGGTTTGTGACTGTTTTCTGCCCGAGTGCATTGAGTTATTTTCCAAGCAGGGATTGAAGCATTTTATTCCCGCTGGCTGCAATACTGCACAGTATATATATATGAGTACTGCTTCAATTCATAATTTAATGCCATCTATGGTAGACACCTCGAACATTGCCACCTATTTAAATTCCTAATCATATCATTTAAACAGAATCACGCCGCCCATCAGCCAGGATGAACCCAGGCTGGGAAGGCAAATCAACGGCGGCTGTTTCAGAGGTGAGGACGAGCGGCGCATTCCAAGGTATCTGACCAGGCGATACATACGGTATTTGCTCGAATAAAGTGTGTTGTGCACGTACAGGCCCCCCCTGGCCCGCCCCACCCAACCTCCTTCCCCTTCTTGGTAGGGAAGGTTAAACCCTGTATGCCCGCAGACCTGGTAGCCAGGTGCAACCCCATTACTGTAGGTGGTACAAGGGTATAACACGCACCCACAGCAGTGAGGGCGTGCCCGGAGTGTGGTAATGCGTTGCCGGGCCTGGTAAGAAAGGGTTGACGTATACTTGCCGAGTCCGGGGTGCCAGAGGTCGGAGAGTAATGTCCGTGTGCCAGAGTTCAAGGGTTGGAGAGAGCAGCGTAGTGATGTCCGTAAGACAGAGTTCAAGGGTTGGAGAAGGCAGCACGCTCCAGCAGTAGGAGCGCACTCCAGTGGTGTGACACGCTTCCCCCCCCCAGCCCGCTCCAGCACCAGAAGTTGCCGCACTGACGCACTCTCCCACTGACGTGCTGCCCCCCCCTCGTGGCTGAGGCCCACCGCCATGCTTCTTCCGACGCTTCTTCCAATTCTTCCTCCGCCGCTGCAGCTTCTTCCACCACCGCCGCTTCTTCCGCCACCGTCGCAATCAGGTAGCCATGGAGGGGGGGGGGGAAGGGTGGTTGATGATGATGATGAGGGGGACTGCTGAAAGGGACTGGGGGAGATGATGAAGGGTGCTGGGGGAGATGGAGGGTGCCAGGGGAGATGAAGGGTGTTGGGGGAGATGAAGGGTGCTGGGGGAGATTATGATGAAAGGTGCTGGGGGGAGATGATAAGGGGTTCTGTGGGAGATGATGAAGGGTGCTGGGGAAGATGATGATGAGGGGTGCTGGGACACGTGTACAGTATACTGCTCAAATACGCTGTTTTATGCCTGTACGAACTCAGAGGCTAGACCTCAACCTTTAGGACATACCTTGTAGGCATAATAACGATCACAAGAATACTAAGTCTAACTCTCAGTATGCTATTCATTCTACACAATCAGTAATTAAGTTCTGATTAAGGTGAGCTAAGATGACCGAATAGGGCAATATAATGAGCACGTTACCAGAACAGATGTTTACATGGAAGGGAACGTTGACACGGATATAGAGTCTATATATTCATAGAAAGCACTAACGTGGTACATACAATCTAATTTCATTAGAGCAATAGGAATACAGCTTACAAACTATTAGACTCTTAAGCAATCCTATGCCCCTCTCGACATCAGTTCGTAAGATAAAAACCTCACTTAGGTTCATAAAGGGGACATTATGCTCTTTGGGCACTGATATAGCGTAGCCGACACCTGTATCAGGAAGCAAACACGATATATATTAAACTGATATCGGGTAGCTGCAGGATACAAACTGACCATGTGTATGAGGAAACAGCTGCAAACAACCCATAAATTGTGGTTCAACCGCTCCATGGAACAACACACAGAACCCGCTCAGTGCGGGAGGTTTGCTTACGAACATAAATCAGCAGTCACCAAACACTATTAACCTGCTCACTGCCAGATATATATCACAGGGTCACAGGGTCTTAATCAAACAGTGCTGGTATGAAAAGATGTTATCCAAACAGATATACACTTCTGTGTGATCATTTCCTCTGCACTGTATCTACGAATACACAGCTTCAACTGTTTATATGAGCGGGGCTGTTCGCAGTTTCACTTCATACTGCTAATCTACAGTGGCAATTTTGATTGATAAGTCTGTTATAACTCCTTAGCCTTGACACCAAGGAATTTGTATGACGCTCGCTCATGAGACACCTATTACAGGCAATATACCCACAATAACTGTACCTGGAAGAACTCTATGGAAAATCGTGTAACTGGCTTCTAGTTGAAGCAACACAAGCAGGGCCGCCAACAGAAATCATGGGGCCCTGGACAAATGAAAGGAGCAGCCCCCCCCCCGCCCCAAGGAACCCCGAACCCATAGCGCACATAACACGAAAAAATATTTTTTAGCGCGCAACTTTTACTTAACTGTTTTCTTCTTATTGTAATACGGAAAAACATTACAATGCAATTATTTTTATATTTTCAACAAAAGACAGGTGCCTGCCTGCCTGCCTGCCTGCCTGCCTGCCTGGGTGGGTGACTGACTGCCTGGGTGGGTGGGGGACTTACTGCCTGGGTGGGTGGGGGACTTACTGCCTGGATGGGTGACTAACTGCCTGGGTGGGTGACTGATTGCCAGGGTGGGTGGGTGACTGGGTGGGTAAGGGACTTTGACTGAGTGACTTGACTGAGTGACTGGGTGGGTGACTGAGTGAGTGACTGGGTGGGTGGGTTTGGGGGTGAATGAGTGAGTGACTTTGGGTGACTTTTGGGTGACTGATTGACTGGGTGGGTGACTGGATGGGTGGATGACTGAGTGACTGGGTGGGTGGCTAAGTGACTGGGTTTGGGTGATTCGGTGGGGGAATGAGTGAGTGACTGGGTGGGTGGGTGAGTGACTATGTGGGGAACTGAGTGACTGGGTGGGTGGGTGGGTGGGTGACTGTGGGTGGCTGAGTGACTGGGTGGGTAACTGAGTGATTGGGTGGGTGACTTGATAGTGACTGGGTTGGTGGGTGACTGGGTGGGTGACTGAGTGACTGGGTGGGTGACTGAGTGACTAGATGGGTGACCGGGTGGGTGGGTGACTAGGTGGGTCGGTGAGTGACTTGGTAGGTGACTGAGTTACTGGGTGGGTAACTGAGTGACTAGGTGGGTGATTCAGTGACTGGGTGGGTGACTGAGTGACTAGGTGGGTGGGTGGGTGAGTGACTGGGTTGAGTGACTGGGTGGGTGATTGGGTGGGTGGGTGACTGGGTAGGTGGGTGAGTAAGTGGGTGACTGGGTGGGTGGGTGACTTGACTGCCTGGGTGGGTGACTGACCTTGACCGGGTGGGTGCTGCTTCCTGCCCCGCCAGACGCTTCCTCCCCTGCCCCTGAAATCCCCGCGGCGGGAGGTAGGCGGCCCGAGACTGGCGGATTCCGGCTGGCGATTTATGTGATATTATAATTATGTGTGTCATTAAACTTTGATTTCAGACTGCTTTTGTCCGCATTTTCATCAAGACCATAAAAATGTAAAATGATATATAAATGAATTTGCTCAGTAGTGCACCGGTAAAGGGATTTCTTTCTGTGGATCGTGTCTCTTCAGCACGACCAGCCCCTCTCTGTACAGTCTGACTATCTCCCTGGTAGCGCACAGCATCAATCATAGTTTGAGCGAGGTTCTCTCTCTTGTGTTTACAGTTCCTTAAGTATATACATTAAATAAAATGTATTATTACTATGGCGTAGCGTTCTAAAAGGGTCTTATCTGCTTTTATTTTCAATCCGTACCTACAGTACCGCCAGGATTTTTCCATATATTACAAACATGTGAAAACCGCGTCCGAGACCGTGTCCGAAACGTGTTCCGAGACCGTGTCCGAGGCCGTGTCCGAGACGTGTTCCGAGACCGTGTCCGAGGCCGTGTCCGAGACCGTGTCCGAGGCCGTGTCCGAGACCGTGTCCGAAACGTGTTCCGAGACCGTGTCCGAGGCCGTGTCCCAGACCGTGTCCGAGACCGTGTCCGAGGCCGTGTCCCAGACCGTGTCCCAGACCGTGTCACCAGACCTTTGTCGAGACGTAGTCCGAACGTTTTCGAGAGTGATCCCAGACCGTGATCCAGAACCCGTGTCCGAGACAGGTCCGAGGCCGTGTCCCATCCCGGTCCCAGACCGTGTCCTCGACCCGTGGTCCCAGACACGTGTCCTAGACACCCGTGTCCGAGGCCAGTGTCCGCAGACCGTTCCGACAAACTCACCGATGTCTCCGAGAGCCAACCAGTGTCCCAGAACCCGTGTCCGAGGCCGTGTCCGAGGCCGTGTCCCAGACCGTGTCCGAGGCCGTGTCCGAGACCGTGTCCGAGACCGTGTCCGAGGCCGTGTCTGAGACCGTGTATGAGGCCGTGTCCGAGACCGTGTCCGAGACCGTGTCCCGAGACCATGTCCCGAGACCGTGTCCGAGGGCATGTCCGAGGCCGTGTCCGAGGCCGTGTCCGAGGCCGTGTCCGAGACGTGTTCCGAGACCATGTCCCGAGACCGTGTCCGAGGCCGTGTCCGAGGCCGTGTCCGTGTCCACGACAACTGAGCACATGGCTTATTATAACAATGATGATGGGTAATATTATGCAAATGATTTCCTGTGCAGGTCTCTTCTGTATCATATTGTACTAACCGTTTCGCTATTTTCCATGTAATACCTTTCACAGGGGAAACGTTTGGTTCTTTGTTGTAATTCTTATGTTCTTGTTACTTTCTCACAGAAATCTGCCATATTAAGCGTGTATCAGATCGTTATGCTGGTTCTGTAGATCGGTTTGACAGAAGGGAAACGCAGAAGAGCACGTTGTTAGCAATCGGAGCTCTGAGCTTTATGAATAGTGGACTTTCAGTCAGAATACATTTGGTTTCTCTCCCAGATTATTTTGACGCTCTCATTTCTCCGAGTGCAACTCTGAGCACGGTACTTATTGTATATTTAAATGAGCCCATGAATCATGTCTCAAGCACAAGAACACCAACTATATTTTTGTTATAAACTATTAAATGAATAACCACCGTTGACTCATCTGGGTTTGAACTTGTTCTGGGTTTGAACTTGTTCTGGGTTTGAACTTGTTCTGGGTTTGAACTTGTTCTGGGTTTGTGCGGCAGAGTATAAGAACCAACAGAAGAAGTGGAATAAATAAACCCACAGGGATTAGTGAGGACTCAAGAGTCTCAAATAACAACACATCCAGCAAAGACAGCCCAATCTATTAAAGATCAAACGAGTATGTGTTCTTCTCCAATGCTATACATTTAGTGTTTTAAACTATTTTATCTAAACAATTTGTTTAAGACAGCTACAGCAGAACTTGTGGATAAAAGCAATTGGTTTTTTTTTACCTCAACGTAGCTGCAGCTCTTATAATCACTATATATAACTCTAATTACATGTTGGTCCATTAGAAGGTGCCACAGCCTGCAATAAATCAGATTTACTAGCTTGCAAGCTTTATTTTATCAATGGTTTATATTGTTTTATTAAAATGAATATATTTATGTGTTTCTCTCATGTTTCATCTTAGCACAAAAAGTGCATAAAACTCCACATAAGGGGATTTCATTAAAGATAACAGGACTTATTCACTTTAGTTTGGTTAGTCCTGCAGCCCAGAGTATTCTGTATGACTTTAAGCAGATCACACGGAACAACTCCCTTTTCAGGTACATGTCAACTTTTTAGCAGATTGGTAAACGGGAAAGGAAATATTCTGGTGATCCACTGGATTTATAGAACTAAATCCCCTGGAAAATAGCTGTGGACAAAGTGTCAAAGCCATATTGTGTATGCTGGAAACACAAATCCTTACAGATGACCTTATACGCATTCCCTATGACTTTTTTTTAACCGCCTTTTTCTTGTTACAGAATAGGAAAGCAAGGGGATACCTATAGCTGAAGCCTGGGCCGCCAGGCCGCCAACAGAAGGTTATGGGCACAGGACGAAGAATTGGACCCTGTAGCACCTCTCCTCTGCCCCCCCCCCCCCCCCCCGGATCCCCTCCCCCCCCCCCCCAAGCCCCCCCCCCCCCCCCCAAGGCATCTCTCCCCCCCCCAACCCCCCCAGAAGCATTCCTCCTCCCACGGCAGCGTCTCTTTCCCCTCTCATGTATTTCTCTCTTGTACTTTATTTTCTCTTTGTTTTTCTCTTTTCCTTTCTGCCTTCTTCCCTTTCATGGCGGTATTTCTCCCCATGATTTAACCCTAGGGTGACCAGATGTCCCGGTTTAGCCGGGACAGTCCCGTTTTTTTAAGGTCTGTCCTGGCTTCCCCACATTCTTTAAAATGTCCCATTTTTTTGTTGAGTGTCCCAGTTTTGACCATCAGAGCAGGGGGGGGCAGCAGAGAGCAGAGAATGCAGGCAGGGAGGAGAGCAGGAGGCCGGGTTTGCAGCTGCAGAGGGTGGGGGTGGGGTTAGCTTGAGCGGAGCCCCAGCAGTGAGTCCCGGAAGTGAATAATTGATAACTTCTATGTCTGCTGCCAGGGCTCAAGATGGCTTAACCCCCCCAGCCATGCTCCTCAGTGACAGGTAGGGTAAAGAATGGGGGGCGAGAGAAAAGAGAGACACACACACACTATAGGGAGATAGACACAGAATGGGGGGTGAGAAAGAGAGAGAGACAGCATGGGGAGAGACACAGCATGGGGGCAGAGAAAGACACAGCTTGACGGGAGAGAGACACAGCTTGGGGGCAGAGAGAGAAAGACAGCATGGGGGGAGAGAGAGACAGAATGGGGAGAGAGAAAGAGAGATACACAGCATTGGGGAGAGAGACACGCACACAGCATTGGGGGGGAGAGAGAGACACGGAATGGGGAGAGAGACACAGAGAACGCAAAATAAGGGTACGGGGGGTCCATCTTCCATGGGTTACAACTGACCTTATTGCACTCTACCAGCTCAGGGATACCTTGTGGAAAAGCTACAAATCAACTGGCACTACCAAGGATCTCAATCACTACAGATGCCTGCGGAACATGTGCACAAAGCAAACAAGGCACGCAAAAGCACAATATTACTTTGACAATCTCCACCAAAATACATCAAACCCAGCTAACTTCTGGAAGGTTATCAACAATATATTCCAGCCTCCTAACCATCAACAACCAAGTAATATCACTAAGGGGGATATTACTCTGACATCAGTGTATACAGTATGTGTGTGTCTGTCAGTGTGTGTGTGTCTGTCAGTGTGTGTGTGTCTGTCAGTGTATATGTGTGTGTCTGTCAGTGTGTGTGTGTCTTGCTGTCATTCAGTGTGTGTGTGTCTGTCAGTCAGTGTGTGAATGTGTCTGTCAGTCAGTGTGTGTGTTAGTCAGGCTATGTGTGTGTGTCAGTGTGTCAGTGTGTCTGTCAAACAGTGGTTGTGTGTGTCTGTCAGTGTATGTGTCTCTGTCAGTGTGTGTCTGTCAGTGTGTGTCTGTCAGTCAGTGTGTGTTGTCAGTCAGTGTGTGTTGTCAGTCAGTGTGCATGGATTTATGAAGGATAGATCTTGCCAAACTAACCTATTTGTTTCTTTGAGGAGGTAAGTAGGAATTTAGACCAGGGTAATGCAGTTGCTGTGGTCTGCTTGATTTTGGAAAGGCTTTTGATACAGTTTCACACAAGAGGTTGGTGTACAAAATAAAGACAATTGGACTCAGTAAAATATTTGCCACTGGATTAAAAACTGGTGAAGGACAGACAACAAGGGTGTCATAAATTGAACTTTTTTAGGTTGGGCTAAAGTAGTGAGTGGAGTACTTCAGGGATCGGTACTGGGACCCCTGCTTTTTAGTTGTTATTAATGACTTTGAGGTTGGCAGAGAGCAATTTCTCCATCTTTGCTGATCACACCAAATTGTGTGTAAGGTAATAGAATCAGAGCAGGAGTGTAATTTCTCTTCAGAAGGACATGGAGAGACTGGAAACGTGGGCAGGTAAATGGCAGATGAGGTTAATACAGATAATAAAGTAAGGTTATGCATTTGGGATACAAGAATAAACAGGCTACTTACAAGTTAAATGGGGATATATTAGGGGAATCCTTGATGGAGAAGGATTTAGGAGTGCTTGTAGACAGCAGGTTTAGCAATAGTGCCCAATGTCATGCAGTAGCTGTCAAAGCCCCCCTCTCTCTCTTCACAAGATTGGCGTAAAGCAGATATGGTGCCTATATTTAAAAAGGGAGCTAGATCACACCCGGGAAATTACAGACCTGTAACCCTGACTTCAATAGTAGGGAAACTACTTGTAGGTTTAATACGGGATAATATTCAGGAATACCTAATGGAAAACAAAATTATTAGTAATAGTCAGCATGGATTTATGAAGGATAGATCTTGCCAAACTAACCTTATTTGTTTCTTTGAGGAGGTAAGTAGGAATTTAGACCAGGGTAATGCAGTTGATGTGGTCTACTTAGATTTTGCAAAGGCTTTTGATACAGTTTCACACAAGAGGTTGGTGTACAAAATAAAGACAATTGGACTCAGTAAAAATATTTGCACCTGGATTAAAAACTGGTTGAAGGACAGACAACAGAGGGTTGTCATAAATTGAACTTTTTTAGGTTGGGCTAAAGTAGTGAGTGGAGTACTTCAGGGATCGGTACTGGGACCCCTGCTTTTTAGTTGTTTATTAATGACTTTGAGGTTGGCATAGAGAGCAATTTCTCCATCTTTGCTGATCACACCAAATTGTGTAAGGTAATAGAATCAGAGCAGGATGTAATTTCTCTTCAGAAGGACATGGAGAGACTGGAAACGTGGGCAGGTAAATGGCAGATGAGGTTTAATACAGATAAATGTAAGGTTATGCATTTGGGATACAAGAATAAACAGGCTACTTACAAGTTAAATGGGGATATATTAGGGGAATCCTTGATGGAGAAGGATTTAGGAGTGCTTGTAGACAGCAGGTTTAGCAATAGTGCCCAATGTCATGCAGTAGCTGCAAAGGCAAACAATATATTATCTTGCATCAAACGGGCAATGGATGGAAGGGAAGTAAACATAATTATGCCCCTTTACAAAGCATTAGTAAGACCACACCTTGAATATGGAGTACAATTTTCAGCACCACTCCTTAGAAAATACATTATGGAACTAGAGAGATTGCAGAGAAGAGCCACCAAATTAATAAAGGGGATGGACATTCTAATTTATGAGGAGAGGCTAAATTAGATTTATTTACATTAGAAAAGAGGCGTCTAAGAGGGGATATGATAACTATATACAAATATATTCGGGGACAATACAAGGAGCTTTCAAAAGAACTATTCATCCCACGGGCAGTACAAAGGACTCAGGGCCATCCCTTAAGGTTGGAGGAAAGGAGATTTCACCAGCAACAAAGTTAAGGGTTCTTTACAACAGCGGTGCGCAAACTGGGGGCGCAAGATTTTTTTGGTGGGGTGCCGGGGGAATTTGCGAGGCCTCCACAACCTCTGCTTAGCAGAATTCAGCCGGCTTCAGGATGCGTGACCATGGCAATGCGGCATCAAATGACGCCCAGGGTCATGTGACATCATGGTTGCCTTGGTAACGTGACATCAAATGACGACGTGGGTCACGTGACGTCACACGACTCCGTGGTATCATCTGAAGCCGCGTGAGGTAAGGAGGGGGGCGCACAACGGAGGAATGCCGCCAGGGGGGGCGCAGCAAAAAAAGTTTGTGAGTGCGACCTTGCTTTACAGTAAGGGCAGTTATAATGTGGAATTCATTACCCATGGAGACTGTGATGGCAGATACAATAGATTTGTTCAAAAAAAGTTTGGACATCTTTTTAGAAAGGAAAGGTATACAGGGATATACCAAATAAGTATACATGGGAAGGATGTTGATCCAGGGATTTATCTGATTAATAATTATTAAAGCCAGGAAGGAATTTATTTTTCCCCTTATGAGATATCATTGGATGATATGACTCTGGATCAATAAGTAAGTATAGATATAGGATAAAGTATCTGTCGTCTAAATTTAGCATAGGTTGAACTTACTGGACATATGTCTTTTTCAACCTCATCTACTATGTAACTACAGTATGTAACTATGTAACTTCCCAGGCTCTAAATAATTAAAGTGCTTATATCTCCAAAGTGGAGACATCAGCATTTAAAAATTAAAGGGCAAGAAGAGATGTGTAAACGTAAGTCAGGAATAACTTGCGCAGACAGATGATTTAAAGGGTAATATTGTAATAAAAGAAGAAGTCTTAATGTTTGCTGTTTTTTGTTCATGGCATACTAAGTAGACATGTTAAATAAAACATGGTTTAGTTTACTGTCACTATATCTTCTGTTAAGGTAAATCCTGAACCATATTGGGAGATCTGCACATATGACACGTGTGCGTGTGACTCAGTTGGGGATTGTACTTGTTTCTGTGACTCCGTTGCCGCTTACGCACACGTCTGTGCCCAGAAAGGAGTCAATGTGCACTGGAGATCAGCAAGCTTGTGCCGTGAGTACTCAACATACAGTAGGGTATCAGTCCAACATTGTGTTAGTGAGAACTAGACCACAGAACCACAAGGTGACCCAACGCCCAACCTTAGTCTAAAGCTTGTGAGTGTGATGGGTAGGGGCATATGGGGGCAAATCATTACAAACAAATGTTTGCCCCTGACATGGGATCCACAAAAAGCCCCCACATAATATTGCTCTCAAACCTAGAATTTTTTTTAACATAATTGCGTCCTAAGATGTATTGTCTATGTAAACCGACGCGGAAATCACATTAAAGAACAAGAGAAAGCTGAATCACAGGATAGATTAATACTGCCAGCTGTATTATAAGCAATCATATATCAAATCAGATATAGACCTGAGTGTCTTAAAGCCTCATTTAATCCAACAGAAGAGAGACCTCATGGTATACATATCACAGGGAAAAGCAGGAAGATACAATATAAAATCTCGGTGAGGAGGTAGCTGATAGTCTCACTGTTATAATTAACGTGAGATTGACCCCAAATCTCTGAGGGGTTAAAGCTGCAGTGTACTGAGGACAAAGGGCATCTTAACTAAGAATTGTAGTGCTTTAAGAGTTAAATAACATGCCTATTCCAAAATTTGTAATGGCGTAAAAACATACAAGTCTTTTGCATTTAGTAATGAATCGATTTCAATGTTTGTACCTCCTACCACCGTACGATCACTAAATTAGGCACAGAGTATTTACGAGGACATTCATGTATTCCTGCCCCATGCAGCACAAAGTTGTGAAGAAAAGAATAAGAAGGGCTTGGAATATGCGTGTGAGTGGAGATTTAACAGCTGTGGCCCCGCCTGTCCAGTGACGTGCCAGCACCCGGAGCCCGTGGAAGAGTGCCCTCTGAAATGTGTAGAAGGCTGTCATGCAAACTGTCCTCCTGGTAAGGCAGTTTCACTGTATATTGTATTGTATCATATATACTGCCCTGCTATTATGCAAACCTAATATATTTGTATATATGTGTATATGCAACCAGCTGTGTCTGCCCAACAACACTGGGACACTGCACCCTAGCAGGTTCCTCTCCATGGATATGTGACTATGATAAGCCAGTAGCAGGGCTGGTGAAGGAAGAGGCACTATGCGGGGGAATGAGCCTTAGGAGCTGGGGGCAGCCATGACAGGTCAGATCTGGGCAGAGCTAAGGAAGTGAGGCTGTATCCAGAGCCTCCTGTATAACAGGACCTGCATGTGTTCTACGAGGAGACAGGAGAGCTGAACAGTGGAGAACCCAGCTGCAGAGAAGAAGACAGACTGCCGATGCCAAGGCGCTAGGAAAAGTGGTACCATACTACATATCTTCGGGAAGTACAGGCCTGCAACTTACAGTATTAATACACGAGCTCCAACGAGGTACCGGTACCACACAGCAAGGCCTGATCACCCAGGATTGGAAGGCCTATTACATGACTATGACACACATACTGTACATCCTGCCGCGTTTGGGTGAACTGTGATCTTATGAGTTGTGTTGTACTTTGTATGTAGAGATCCTAGTCCTAAGGATCACATGGTTACTGATTACCTGTGGGTTGTATCTATTCATCCTATTCATAAACCTGCTATAAATATCCTGGTGAGGTGTTCCCTTTTACTGGCGGTGAGCACGTGTGGGGGCTTACATAATGATAAGACTTAGGCCCCCAACTCATAGTGTGAGATATAGTAAAATAGAGAGGGATATATATATATATTATATGTGTTTGTGTGTATGTATATATGTCTATATATATATATATATATATATTATATATATATAATAATATATATATTATATCATATACACACCCACACACATGTAGAGTGTATCAGTACCGTTTTAGCCGAGCTTCAATAATCAAAAATAAATAGTATATACTATATATATATATATAATATATTATATATTATATATATATATTATACACACATACAGGTATATGTGTGTGTGTGTGTTAGAGACGTGGTAGCTGGTATCAGTTGTACTGTAACTTCATTCATTTTCTTATAAAATGCAGAATTACAAATAACCCTCTTATGTGACATACTGTATTGGTTATTAGTAAGGCATCGCCAAAGCTGAAGTGCACTCAGTTCCCATTCTCTTTAATGCATTTACTGATATTTTTGTGTATAAATGACATTTTCTTTTTTCTTATATACAATGTGCAGATTAATATTGATTTTGTATTGTGACTAAAAATGAGTGAAAGGGGTCAAAGTGAATCATGATAAGACTGTTTGTAAACAGTTGTATGTGCCGGGAGACTATTCACCCGCTTTCACGCTGTGCTTGTTAAGCGGCACAAGCATTTGTTTGAAGTAAATCTGTGAACGTTACAAGTAATCAGGAATCCTTGAAGTCTCTGAGTGCGTTTCCGTATTGATAGTAAAACTTCTTCTTTCACTTAGGTAAAATACTTGATGAAATATCGGAATCGTGCGTGGACGCCCGGGAATGCCAGGTGTGCCTGGTACAAGGTCGCCGCGTCCCGCACGGAAAGAGAATCATTTTGAACAAGGATGACCCTAAAAACTGTCAGCTATGGTAAAGTTATTTGAGATGGCCTTTTTGCACCAGACTTTGGTTTTGGTTATTTAAGCAGATCCTCGTGTTCTTAGAACAGATAAAGGTGGGTAAAGTGTTGATGGAATTGATAGGGAACGATACGGTGAAGAGGGTAAGCAATATTTTGTGGGCGAGTTTTTTTTTAACCCTTAAGGTTCCGGAGAGATTAGCTATACTGCTGTTGCCTTTCCTACGGGTGAGATGTGTTCAGATTTTGAGCAAACTACAATTTTTAGTTAAATCCTCACACATTTTTTCCTTGCATTCCATACTTGGAAATATTTCAATAACTTGAAATTGGGCAAACAGAAGGAAGACTACGATATATGAGAATCTGTTAAATAATTTACATTAATCCATATGGAGAGATATCTGAAATACCAATATATTAAAGCAATGAGCCATTCATAATTTAAAGCACTTATATAGAAAACTAAGATATTATTCATACTTAATTTATATAATGACCATATACAGTATAAGCTATTTCAAAATTAATTTAATCCTATTTCCCAAGATCAACGTGGCGATATACAGTATCTACCGCATATGATAGGCCCCCATCATTCAATATGGTGATAAGCAGCTAATTAGCTAACAACCAAAGACAGAAATGCCGAATGCTACATCCAATGTGACAAAAAGTATATTAGTACAATACTTCAGTGCTGATATTCTCATGAGTAAGGGTCATTTAGTTAAACCCTTTGGCCAAAGCGTTATAAGCCTGCAGCCAACGTCACGGCATGACCAGTGTGCAGCCACGTCACGGCATAACCAGTATGCAGCCAACGTCACGGCATGACCAGTGTGCAGCCACGTCACGGCATAACCAGTATGCAGCCACGTCATGACATGACCAGTATGCAGCCACGTCACGGCATGACCAGTATGCAGCCACGTCACAGCATGACCAGTATGCAGCCACGTCACGGCATGACCAGTATGCAGCCACGTCATGACATGACCAGTATGCAGCCACGTCACGGCATGACCAGTGTGCAGCCACGTCACGGCATAACCAGTATGCAGCCACGTCATGACATGACCAGTATGCAGCCACGTCACGGCATGACCAGTGTGCAGCCACGTCACGGCATGACCAGTATGCAGCCACGTCACGGCATGACCAGTATGCAGCCACGTCACGGCATGACCAGTATGCAGCCACGTCACAACATGACCAGTATGCAGCCACGTCACGGCATAACCAGTATGCAGCCACGTCACAACATGACCAGTATGCAGCCACGTCACGGCATGACCAGTATGCAGCCACGTCATGACATGACCAGTATGCAGCCACGTCACGGCATGACCAGTATGCAGCCACGTCACAACATGACCAGTATGCAGGTCCTAACACTACCTGGAAAAATTCTCATGTAGTTAACAATGCAGTTATTTCCATTCATATAATAGGTTTTCTCACCTCATGCTTTGTACTGCATTGAACAGATAGAAAAATATTTTTAAAAATCACTTTTTTTTAAATATTTCAAGAATGATATGGCGATTGTCAAACTAGGAAACACTAATCTAATTCACCATTCAGTTTGCATTTCATCATGTTCAACAAAAATATAACTTTACTTTTTTTGTAGCCTTTGTGAAGGAAACCAGCTGCAGTGCGATGTTTGTGAACTAGAGAAGGTAACCGTGCCAGAGACGATAATTCCACCAGAAGTCCCGTCCCCTACCCCTGAAGTGACGGACGGGACATTTTACTGTAACAAGATGATGGACCTGGCTTTCCTGGTAGATGGATCCTCAAAACTCTCAGAAAATAAGTTTAACATTGTGAAGGATTTTATTGTTGGCACGATGGAAAAACTCCACATCTCACAAAACAAAATCCGTGTGTCCGTTGTGCAATATAATTCGGGTACAATCATGTACTTTAATCTCCAAAACAGTAAGAAGCCGTCTGAGCTGGTTAAAATAGTCAAAGGTATAAAGTACACGGGAAGTCCATCAGCTTCTACCTTTGAGGCGCTTAAATATGCTTCCCATTATGTGTTTCGTAAAGCTCCGAGAGACAATGCAGCCAGAATTGCCATGTTGTTGACAGCAAGTACGTCTTCACGTAGCGTATCGAGTATACTGAAAGAAATCACCAAGCACAAGATCACAGTGATTCCAGTTGGATTAGGACCAGATGTCAATATGAAAGAAATAAGTCTTATTGAAAGTAAATCGCCCATGAATAAAGCATTTATTTTGGACAATGTATATGAATTACTGGACCGAAGAGATGAAATCATTCACTATTTGTGTGACCTGGTACCAGAAGCACCAAAACTATTTTCAATTCCAACTAAAAAGCCCAGTGTCATAACCTTCCCTGCAGAAGTTGAAGTTACTATTTCCCCTGTTCAGAGACGACCTGTAGAGACAGACACCCCAGTGCTACAACTTTCAACAAGAGCTCCCCAAAACAAGAAGGTGGATCTAGTCATTGTAATTGAAGGTTCGGATAAAGTAGGAGAGGTGAACTTTAATAAATCCAAGGTCTTTCTTGAAAATATGATTCAGAAGATGGACATAAGTGAAGAAACAGTTCAAATTACAATTATACAGTATTCCTTCACTATAACCATTGAGTATTCTTTCTCTCAGGAACAATCAAAGCAACACATTATTGAGCGAATAAGAGAGATTAAGTACCAAGGTGGCAATGCTACCAACACAGGGAAGGCCCTTAGCTATGTCAGTGAGCACGCCTTTACAACAGATATCGGAAGCAGAGAGCAAGTGCCACATCTAGTCTACATGGTCACAAGTAACCCCGCCACGGATGTTATAACTAAAGTTCCCGACGACATACATGTTGTTCCTATAGCGGTCGGTGACAATGTTGACATGAGGGAAATCGAACTGGTCAGTCAGCATGGCGAAACAATATTAATTCACAATTATGACATGCTTATATCAAATGCGCCCGAGCTGGTGCTAGAGAAATGTTGTTCCAGCAGCAGTATACCCGCCAGCACTGTCCCGGCTCCAATCGCACAGGCGGTAACAGGTAAGACTGTTTTACCTTTTGCTTTATTTTGTCTTTTATTGCAAATAATGCACCATGAAAAATATACATCTTTGTCATGGAAGACCAGACGACTTATACAGGGATCACGGCACAAGGCAGAGTAAGGGGTTAAATAAACAGCGGTTTATTCTGGCAAAAGCCAACAGGGAACATCACAAGCATAAAAGTGTTAAAACACACAAAAAACTGTACATACTAGAGCACAGAAAGCACTTGCATTCGTGCAAATTATGTCGGTCGGGGTGTAGTTTGGGATTGGCTGGGTGAGTGGCTACTTCTCTAACTCGATAACTCCGTCTTCTGCGGTGGAACTGTGTGTTCCGTGGGCTGGGGTACTTGCTGGGGCTTGACGGTAGAACTGTGGATGCGCAGCCAGGAACTCATCCCCCATCTTGGCGGCTGCCTTAACGGTGTTCAGCTTTCGGTCGATGACCCACTCCCGCACCTCTGGCATACATTTCCGGAGACGCTGCACCCTGATTACAAGGTACATGAGTTTCTCATATGAAATGGCCCCACACCCTTCTACCCAGCACATGGTGTTATGGTTGAGGCAGGCCGCAAACTCCTTGTGGGTGTCCTGACTGCTCTAATTCAGCGTTATGAGCTGGGTCCATTAGTACTCTGGCGTTACCTCATACCGAACAAAAAACAAAGCTGGGGCGCTCCCTACCTTGTGTGACGTATGGATGTGTAACACTGGTGGGCTAGTGTAGAAACCAAAGAAGTATGTATATACTAGCCCTTGTCGTAGTTCTGCAGCTTGACCAAGAAAATGATGGAACCCGGAATCTTCTTGTAACGGCAATGGATACAGATAATTAGTGCATGTATTGAATGAACACAATACGTCCTCTTGTGAATGGGGGAAGGGGAGGGGGGGGGGGGAAGGGGAAAAGGTGACTTGTATACAACAAAAATATATATATCTCAATAACTCACACGGCCTAGTGTGAGACCCTTCCCTCAGAGATGGATGGCAGAAAGGGCAGCTGAATGTAAATATTACAGCAATGGGATGTAAATAAATATATAAGAGAACAACTCACACGGCCTTGTGAGGAGCTCCTTCCCTCAGTGTAAAAGTAGAGTGCTGTCAGTCTGATGGTAGTCAGTCACGTCTCCTCCTTATTACCCCACAGTGGATATAGAGTGCGTATGGCTCCTCTCCCAGATGCCCAAATACAGTAAAATGGGCAGAGCCTGGATTACCAAAAGTATATAATTTATTACAGCAAAAACGAATAAAAGCTTGGAGCACTCACACACAGTAAAAAAGCCCAATGCCAGCCGCAGGTCGATCCGCGAGACCCGCTCCTTCCCGGTAGACTCCCGTGGGCGCGTCCGACTGCGGGACCGGTGTCGGGGGATCTTGCCGGAAGTCCGGTGGCTGCCTGGGTCCTACACACAACGAGCACCGGCAGGGAACTACGCGTTTCGCAAATAATGCTTCGTCGAAGGGTCTCACACTAGGCCGTGTGAGTTATTGAGATATATATATATTTTTGTTGTATACAACAAGTCACCTTTTTCCCTTCCCCCCCCTCCCCTTCCCCCATTCACAAGAGGACGTATTGTGTTCATTCAATACATGCACTAATTATCTGTGTTTATCATTGTCTTTTTATTCTTTCGAGATTAACATCTTGCGTTACCTCATACCGGTCCAGTACGAGGAGCTTGACCATTTGTAGTTGCCGGCATCTGCTTGCCTCACCTCTCTGTAGGCCTCCGCTGCTTTGCCAGCTCACTGAGGGGTGAGATACTTCACCCAGTCTTCCTCAGGGAGGGGATGAAGGCAGCAGTGTTGCTCAAACAGTCGCAGGTACCCAATCGATGTCCTCGGCAGCCTCCTGGAATTTGGTGAAGCTGTTGTAGGTGAGCCAATGAGGTATTGTCCATAGCTGGAGTACCGCTTCCGGGCTGAGAAGCGGCTGTGTCGTGATCTGGTCACCTCAGCAAGCACAAGGGCATTGGAGGGCCTTCAACCGCTCCTTGGCTGAGGGGTTTGGCCATAAAGCCGCCAATGTTTTTTGCAGCCACGTTGAAGCGGATGCGGTGGGCTTGGAGTCACTTCTCTCACTCTCCTGGCTGGTTGACGGGGTAGCAGCTGGTTGACTCAGGGGGATATCCACACTGGGCAATCGGGATGGGGCAATTGGGAGCCTAGCTGGGACATCTACTTTGACCGCTACCTCTTCAGCCAGGGCTTGCTCGCTCCTCGTGCTGCACCAGGTCTCAGATTAGGTCTAGCCTGCCGCGTTTCCCCTCATGTATGCAATAGTCTCAGTAGCAGACAGCTACCTTCTTCCAGGAGCTGTACTAACCTCTATCATGCTTCCGTTGGTTTTCTTTCAGTCAACTAAGACAAGCTAATGGGGCAATTTTGAGTGTTAGCTGGGTTCGTAGCCAGTGCTCCTGTAACCCCAATGCTCCTGTGATCTTAAAATTAGATCAACTCAATGCTGAAATTTCTGCAAGAATTACAGCGTTAAGTCTGTGTTCATCCCACCGCTGCCACCAGGATAGGGCGTTTGTCATGGAAGACCAGATGACTTAGACAGGGATCACAGCGCAAGGCAGAGTAAGGGTTTAAATAACGGGTTTATTCTGGCAAAAGCTAATGGAACATCACAAACATAAAACATGGTTAAAACACACAAACATTACAACACACATACAATAGCCAGATTCGGCACTTATGGGGTTAACTGTTTTTTTTTTTGTTTTTTTAACATACAATAGCGTTTTGTATATTACATGGTTTTGGGAAATACAGTCACATGCAATTCCAGTGCCTCACAATAACGCTTAGGTGAAGGGCAGTGACCCCATTGAAAGGGAGAAGGACCAGACAACCTTTATTTCTACCGTTCTGCTGCACTTTTCGTCACAATCTTATCTTACCATAATAACCTTATCCTAGGGTTAAATGTCAGATACTTTAATTACATTTAAAAACATTTAAGTTGACTTACAAATCAATTAATATTATATCATAGGACATATGTTGCTTGTGAGAATTACTTTTATATCAATAAGCTTTAAGGACCTAAACTCCCTATATCCGTGGTTTTCAAATCGCTGGAGGATTCAAATCTTGGGGCCCCCTCTGCTAGACAGACCCCACGCAATCCTTCTCACACACACACAACACACTTGCCCTCCACTCACAAACCCACCACACTCACACTTCATACTCACCCTTATTCTCAGCACACTTCACATTCACCCTTTGTTTGTCACATAGCACACCTCACCTTTCTCTCACACACACCTCACACTCCACACACACACCCCATTCACCGTTTGCTTGTCACATAGCACACCTCACCTTTCTCTCTCACACACCACACATTCACCCTTTGCTTATCACACTTCAGCTTAGCAATACAGTAGAAATCTCATGCATTCTTTGTTGTGAATTAAGATCCAAAACGTTTACAAATTAGCTGAATTATATATGGACAAAATGTTTTTGTAAAAATATATTTTAGTGTATGTAACTATGAAACAAAAATAAAACACAGCTTATTTTATTTCTAGAAAGTAATAAGTAGTAATAATAAACGTTATCGTAAACACATACTATGAGGAGTATAGAAAGAAGTATAAATCTTATCACCAGATATTTGTATCTTATTACAGAACCATGCACCAAACCAATGGATGTCATATTTATTCTGGATGGTAGTTCGGCCGTCCGAGCATCACAGTTTGAAGAAATGAAAACATTTGTAAAGGCCTTTATTAAAAAAGCTGATATTGGTAAGTAATGTATCAACATTCACATATAGTAATACAGTAGGGGTTTTAGCAATAATCACCTGTTAGAAAGTGAACATGTACTTTACGCTGTTTGCAATACTGTACTTAGAATGTATGTATATGTATATGTACGGGCTGTACACAATTCCTGCACCAGGCAGCTTACACGTGACGAGCCCTCGGGGGGAACTTATTTTAACCAGTCCTTACTATCACAGGAAGTAATACAGGGCCTTGGCCGTACAGTAATAATTTCCTTATCAAAAACAAAATAACTGAATGACAAGATCACATAATAAAATATACCTCTTTCTTTTCTTTATGGTCATCTCAACAGCAAGTCATGGGGTTCTAGACCAGCTGTTATAAACTGCTGGAAGCGGGTATCAGTTTGTAGTAATAATCTGAATTAATAATGTTTTCGATAAATACTCATTTACATGTGCCACACTACCTTAGCTCTGGTAATAATCCTTTAGTTAACAGGCGAATAAACTAAATTGGGGATATCCCGATATGTACAGTATGTGTATCTGTATTTATATAGCGCTCATAGTGCTTTACAAAAAATACAGTACAGGGAATTATAATACACTAAGTGCAACAAATAACACCAGACAATAGGAAAGAAAATCCCTGCCCGGAGAGCTTACAATCTAAGAGGTATGATGGGAGAGTTACAGAGACAGCAGGTGAGGGGATAAGTGCAGCAGATGGCAGTGCTTGGCCACAGTGGGCGGTAGGAGTGACTGTGGGTGTGGGACAGTAGCCATTAGTCTGGGCTATTGAGATGTGTCATTTTAAAGAGGTGTTTTAAGGTTAGTGTTAAAGGTGGGGAGAGAAGGTGCTCGGTGTATACAGAGTGTGAGGGAGTTACACAGGTAGGGGGGCAGTGAGGGAGAGAAGGTGCTCGGTGTATACTGAGTGTGAGGGAGTTACACAGGTAGGGGGGGCAGTGAGGGAGAGAGGGTGATTGGTATATACTGAGTGTGAGGGAGTGGCACAGGTAGGGGGAGCAGTGAGGGAGAGAAGGTGATTGGTATATACTGAGTGTGAGGGAGTGGCACAGGTAGGATACAGGGCGGTGGTTGGTAAGGGAGTAGCAGAAGAGTTGGTAAAATGGAAAAATGAGCTTGAGCGAGAAGTCCTCTGCAGGGCTCAGGAAGCTAAGCACATCGTGGGAAAACTGTGCTTTGGAAAAGTTCCCCACCAATGACTAAAGCGTGCTGAATAAAAGCGCCTACTGCAGGAGACACTGATTATAAGCACCGACTACAAGGACATTGAGAGGTACCGAGCCTCTCTGCCTTATCTCCTACCAGATAACTGGCCCATAGGCAAAAAGCCAGATTGCTGGTAGGAGTGAGAATCGCCTTAAGAGAAGACTTTGCTTTGTGGAAAATCCCAGACTAAATATGTGGTCTCTCTCCCTGCATCCATTCTCCCTCAACCTAGGGCTAGGGCCCAAGAGAGAGTGGAGGGACAGGGCTTCCTCCGTGGCTAGACGTAGCTACCCACAAACAGGGGAGGTATGTAACAGGGTCTTTTCCCTGGCTAAAGGCTTTACAAGAGAAGTCTCTCTCTAGCTGTAGAGTTCAGCGGCGATCTGGTAAATCTCAGCATGAAGCAATTAACCAGCTTCTACCTGGCTCATTAACAGACTTAAACAGTCTGATTGACAGCAGTCTAAGGTTCTCTTTGATCCAGAAACACACTGGACCGCTATAGAGAGCAGGCTGCTGTGAATGGAAATCCTGCAAAAGGACGTTCAGACCCCCACCCCAGCCGAAGGTAACTGACCTCCACCCTATTTTGTCATTTGTTGTTGGTAAGGGGCTCTGCCCCCAACCCCATGACAGGGGTCATGCTGTGTTGGTTAGTGCTCCATGTAGGAGTTAGGTGTGTTAGTTTTCCTTTATCTGGGCTTCGTAGATCCCAACCTGTTTGTTTTGAGGGTTCCAGCTAATAAAAGCGTATTTTGATTTTCCCTTAAAAACTGCCTCCTGTTTTAAACACCTCTGCACACCTCTCCTACAGGGAGCCTCAAAGCATGCGAAAGCATTATATGGAGGCAGCGGGAGGAAGGGGGACACCTACTCCTCCACCCCGAACATTGGGGTGTGGAGTGCGAGAGAAAGCCAGACCACCATAGGAGACAGCAGCCTGCACAGCAAAGCCACGTTGTGAGAGACAGGTTTCTGTGAGAGCAAAGAGCAGGAGGGAGCGAGAGCAGGAGGGTGCGAGAGCAGGAGGGTGCGAGAGCAGGAGGGAGCGAGAGCAGGAGGGAGCGAGAGCAGGAGGGAGCGAGGGCAGGAGGGAGCGAGGGCAGAAGGGAGCGAGGGCAGAAGGGAGCGAGGGCAGAAGGGAGCGAGGGCAGGAGGGAGCGAGAGCAGGAGGGAGCGAGAGCAGGAGGGAGCGAGAGCAGAAGAAGTCGGGTACAACTAGAGCCTGTTAGTAGAGACGGGTGAATCCATCCAAATTCGTTTGAACGATGTTACCCCCAAAATCTATTTTGCGGTGTAAAAGCGGATTCATGCCGTGCAGATTTATCAAACTCCACCATTGGATACAACCCGAAGACGGAAATCTAATCCGCAAATTCTTAAGTATGCAAATAAACGGTTACAATGTACAGGACTAACCTCTGTAATGGTGCAATGTCAGGGCATAGGCGGAGGGAAGGAGAGACACGAATAACTGGGGATAGAATGAGGAGAGTGGAGAAGGGGGAGAGAATAGACATGCAAACAGAAAAAGTGGCAGGGAGGGCATATTGGGATGCAATGCAGGTAATAGGGAGAGGAGAGAAAGGTAGGAGGAGAGAGGCCCCAGGAATATGGGTAGGAGGAGATGACGGGTAGGAGGTGAGAGAGAGGTGTATAAATCAGGCCTGCGAGGGCATAATGAGATGCAGGGAGAGATGTAGGAGGGGAGAGGTCCCAGGTATTGGGGGATATGAGGGGTAGGAGGTGAGAGAGCAGGTGTATAAATCAGGCCTGGGAGGGTATGATGAGATGCAGGGAGAGAGGTAGGAGGGGTGAAGTGTGCTCCTATCACCCCGCTGTAAGAATGCTTTTATCACCGACTGTAAGCGTGCTCTTATCACCCGCTGTAAGCGGCCTCTTATACACCCGGCGTGGCTTCACGCCTGTAAGCGTGCTCTTATCACTCGCTGTAAGCGTGCTCTTATCACCCGATGTAAGCGTGCTCTTTATCACACCGCTGTAAGGGTGCTCTTATCACCCGCACTGTAGCGTACTTTCCTTATCACCCGCTGTAAAGCGTCTCTTATCACCCGCTGCTTGTAAGCGTTGCTTATCACCCGCTGTAAGCGTGCTCTTATCACCCGCTGTAAGCGTGCTCTTATCACCCGCTGTAAGCGTGCTCTTATCACCCGCTGTGAGCGTGCTCTTATCACCCGCTGTAAGCGTGCTCTTATCACCCGCTGTAAGCGTGCTCTTATCACCCGCTGTAAGCGTGCTCTTATCACCCGCTGTAAGCGTGCTCTTATCACCCGCTGTAAGCGTGCTCTTATCACCCGCTGTAAGCGTGCTCTTATCACCCGCTGTAAGCGTGCTCTTATCACCCACTGTAAGCGTGTTCTTATCACCCGCTGTAAGCGTGCTCTTATCACCCGCTGTAAGCGTGCTCTTATCACCCGCTGTAAGCGTGCTCTTATCACCCGCTGTAAGTGTGCTCTTATCACCCGCTGTAAGTGTGCTCTTATCACCCGCTGTAAGCGTGCTCTTATCACCCGCTGTAAGCGTGCTCTTATCACCCGCTGTAAGCGTGCTCTTATCACCCGCTGTAAATGTGCTGTTATCACCCGCTGTAAACGTGCTCTTATCACCCGCTGTAAATGTGCTCTTATCACCCGCTGTAAGCGTGCTCTTATCACCCGCTGTAAGCGTGCTCTTATCACCCGCTGTAAGCGTGCTCTTATCACCCGCTGTGAACGTGCTCTTATCACCCGCTGTGAACATGCTCTTAGGAGACTTCTAGTTTTTGTTGAGTTCAGGTTTCTTATGAAACTGGGTTACCATGAAAAAGAGGTATTTCAAGGGACCATAATGCTCCATTAATATCTAATAATAATCTATATACTGACTTATTTTAGCTGCTTGATTTAAGGGACAATTTTTATAAACTGCAATGGTCTTGCAATCAAATTAACATGTCGGAAGTCATACATTAGAAGACAATAGAAGTTTACATCCTATCATGCACCCAAATAATACATTGCTCTTACATACGGTGTTAATCTAATTAACAATACTGCTTTAAATATATATGATAAGATATGGTGTTGAATTAATAATAGGGCACAGACTCAGTTTAGGCTGATTTTTCTGTATTCTGAAAGCCCATCAGCACTGCCGGGCACCACGCGATAAATCACTCACACTGCGGAATACAAAGCATATGCTTTTAGGGCAGGGAAATATTCCAAGCGCTGTTTAGACAAAGGGTCATTCAGCATTCTTGGCATCATCTACAATACTCTACTTGATGACAATCTCCATACTTAATATCAATGATGTCAATGAATCAGCCATTCTGCAACACATTCTATTGATTCTGCCATAAGCATAACACACTTAATGATGTCAGTGAGGCAGTTTGATTCCAGTTAAATTGCCTCTTTATTAAAGCGGGCTGCTATACAGCATGCACATTGGTAGTGGATTAAGTAGTGCATAATATAAAAGACAATGGATGTTATTGATCAATTGCGAAAAAAGGAAGCAGTAACAAAAGTGCCACATTGTTTCTAATCGGGCTCGTTAAAATGTTACCTGTATTTACTACTGACGTTCTCGTTTGTTTTCAGTTGCATAACATTGTGCTGAAGGCATCTTATTTGTACGACACATACGTTATATACAATATGTTTTGAGACCATAAACCATTGTAGTCATTAAAATAGTCAAAATAAAAAAAAATCACGTTGTTAATTAGTCGTACTTTTTCTGACAAAAAAAATCTACATTTATTAAATATTGAGAGAAAGTTCTTTAGACTGTATGTTAGGAAAATGTACCTATATACAGTATTAACGTTATGGTACCTATATACAGTATTAACATTATGGTACCTACTGTATATACAGTATTAACGTTATGGTACATATATACAGTATTAACGTTATGGTACATATATACAGTATTAACGTTATGGTACATATACACAGTATTAATGTTATGGTACATATATACAGTATTAACGTTATGGTACCTATATACAGTATTAACGTTATGGTGTGTATATATATATATATATATATATATATAATTATGTGACTATTATAATCATCGTATTCAGACGTTATGGTACATATATATACAGTATTAACGTTATGGTACATATATATACAGTATTAACGTTATGGTACATATATATATATATATACAGAATTAACGTTATGGTACATATATATATATATATATATATACAGTATTAACGTTATGGTATATATATATATATACAGTATTAACGTTATGAAGTAAGGCTTTCTAAAATATATCCCTATTTCTTAAAAAATGCAAAACTATAATAGTATTTGAAATGCACACCAAAAAATATTTTTTTTTTAAAAGGTGCAATATTCCCAAAGCATAAACTGAATATATTGTTCCCAGTTCTATGTTTGAAAGGAACAATAGAACTGGGAACAATTATGTCAGTTTATGCACTTGATAGTGCGCCAGAGGACTTTGTTCTCTGTATTGCCCAAGACTTGATTCTCTGTATTATCACTTTGAATATTGCAAACCTTTTAAAAAAAAAAGTATTTTTTGGTGTGCATTTCAAATACATATATTTTGCATTTTTTAAGAATAGGGATATATTTTAAAGGCCTTACTTCATACGTTAAATTATGTCTAATATTATACCAACTTAATGACTGATATATGATATATATATATATTGTACCACTAACGTTAATGTCTGTATATTATATATATATATGTACCATAACGTAACTACTGTATCTATATGTCCATAACGTTAATACTGTTAGATATGTACCATAACTTTAATACTATATATATATATATATATCTTATATATTATATACACACCATACCGTTAATACTGTATATAGTACCATAACGTTAACTGGATATATGTACCATAACATAATACTGTGTCATAGACCACACGTTATACTGTATATATGTACCATACGTTAATACCTGTATATATGTACCTAACGTTAACTGTAATCAGTAGGTCCATAATGTTAATACTGTATATAGGTACCATGAACGTTGAATGACTGTTATAACAGACATATTTTCCTAACATACAGTCTAAAGAACTTTTGCTCTCAGACGATTTACAAAGGGTGAGATTTTTGTGGGTTGTCAGAAAAAGTAACGCACGTAATTAATCACGTGATTTTCTGGGTGATGTGGGACTCGATTGGGCAATTGACTACAATGGTGCTTACTGGTCTCAAAACTATTCGTATGGATGAAACGGATTGTCGTACAAATGAAGATGCCTTCAGCACATGTGATGGCAACGAGAACAAATCGAGAACGGCAGTAGGAATACGGTAACATTGTGAACGAGCCCGAGTAGAACCATGTGGACTTGTGGGACTGCTTCCTCTTGGTGTCGCTAATTGAGTCACATAACATGCCATGGCTTACGTGGATTATGCACTATTAATCCCAACCAATGTGCATGGCTTATAGCAGCCCGCTTTAATATAACGAGCAATTTAACTGGAATCAAACATGCCTCCCTGACCATCTTACGTGTGTTATGCTTTTGCAGAATCCAATAGAATGTGGGTTGCAGAATGGCTGATTCATTGACCTCATTGATATGTAAGTATGGATTGTCATCAATTAGAGTATTGTAATGAGCCAAGATGCGGAATACCCTTTGTCTAAACCGCTTGGAATATTCCCCGGCCCTAAAGCTCTGCTTTTATTAACGCAGTGTGAGTGATTTTATCGCGTGGTGTCCCGGCAGTGCTGATGGGCTTCAGAATACATAGACAAATCAGCCTAAACTGATTCTCTGTGCCCTATTATTAATCACACCATAATCTTATCATATATATTTAAAGCAGGATTGTTAATTAGATTAACACCGTATAAAGCAATGTATTATTTGGGTGCTGATAGGATGTAAACTTCTATTGTCTTCTAAGTATGACTTCCGACATGTTACTTTTGATTGCAAAGACTAATTGCGTTTTAAAACATTGTCCGTAAATCCAGCAGCGAAATCAGTCAGTATAGATTATTATTAGATATAATGGGAGCATTTTGGCCCTGAAAATACCTCTTTTTCATGGTAACCCCCAGTTTCATAAGAAACCTGAACTCAACACAAACTAGAAGTCCCCTCCTCAATCATTTTCTCAGCGGTGATATACACGTTCACAGCGGGTGATAAGATCAGCTTACCGCGGGTGATAAGAGCACGCTTACGCGGGTGATAAGAGCCCCTCTTACAGCGGTGTAAGAGCACGCTTTACAGCGGGTGATAAGAGCACGTTTACAGCGTTATAAGAGCACGCTTACAGCGGGTGATAAGATGCACGCTTACCGCGGTGATAAATCACGCTACAGCGGGTGATAAGAGCACGCTACAAGCCGGTGATAAGATCACGTTCACAGCGGTGATAGAGCACGCTTACCGCGGTTAGAAAGACGCTTACAGCGGGTGATAGGCACGCTTACAGCGGGTATAAGAGCACGCTTCCCGTGGGTGATAAGAGCCCCTTCAAGCGGTGATAAGAAGCACGCTTACAGCGGGTGATAAGAGCACCTTACCGTCGTTGAGAAGAGCACGCTTACGCGGGTGTAAGACACCCTTACAGCGGGTGATAATAGCACGTTTACAGCGGGTGATAAGAGCACACTTACACAGGGTGATAGAGCACGCTACATCGTGATAAGTATCCCGCTTACAGCGGGGATAAGAGCACATTTACAGTGGGTGATAAAGCATTTCAGCAAAGGCGTGTGATAAGAGTCACGCTTACAGTCGGGTGAAGGCACGCTTACAGCGGGTAAATAGCACGTCACAGCGGTGATAAGAGCACACTTACAGCGGGTGATAAAGCACAGTTACAGCGGGTTTATAAGAGCATCGCTTACAAGTCGGGTGATAAGATACGCTTCGCGGGTGATAAGAGCACGCTTACAGCGGGGATAGGCGCACGCTTACAGCGGGTGATAAAGCACGCTTACAGCGGGTGATAAGAGCAGCTTACAGCGGGTATAAGAGCACGCTTACGCGGGTGATAAGAGCACGTTTACAGTGGGTGATAGAGTAAACGTTCACAGCGGGTGATAAGCAACGCTTACAAGCAGCGGGTGATAAGAGACGCTACACGGGTGATAAGAGTTACGCTTACAGGCGGAGTGATAAGAGCACCCTTACAGCGGTGTGATAAAGCACACTACTTACAACGGGTGATAAGAGCACGTTCACAGCGAGTGATAAGAGCACGCTTACATACACGCGGGTGATAAGAGGCCGCTTACAGCGGGTGATAAGAGCACGCTTACAGTCGGTGATAAAAGCATTCTTACAGCGGGGTGATAGGAGCACACTTCAGGCGCACTATCAAGTGCATAAACCTGATATATTGTTCCCAGTTCTATGTTTGAAAGGAACAATAGAACTGGGAACAATATATCAGGTTTATGCACTTGATAGTGCGCCAAGGACTTTGTTCTCTGTATTATCAATTTGTCTATAGCTATATGGAAAGGCTTGATATTTGGTCCTAGGCAGCCTTCTTCCCCTCATACCTTCCCTTATCTTGGTGGTTGTGGGGCTTTATGTTATTGGTTATCTTTGCACAGTTTGGGTATATCATTTTTTCACATTTGTAAATTGATTTACATTAATTATTGTAAACATCACATTATAATAATAGGTTGAGCGCTTGTTTTTTAGTTTAAGTTCTCTTTATATCAATATTCCCAAAGTACCTTAGAGTTGGTGCTTTGTACTGGGACCTACCAATAATACCAATAATACCCTATGACACAATGCATGAAAATGTGCAAAAACAAATCTGGTGTGCTCAGAATTATAAAGTGGAGTGAAATAGGAGTAAGTGCTGAGGACTGCATAGGGCACTTGCTACAATGGTGTCAGCAAACGTATCAATTGCAAAAAAACAGGTGAAAAAACACAAAGAACTTTCCTTGTGGATTGAGGGTAGGCTACCGTTCATACAGATTGGTCAAACATTACAGATCTGGAGAAATTAAAAAAGAAGCGCAAAACCCTTGTGGTGTAGTATTTAAAATTGTTTTCGTGATATAAAAAGGTGATAGATGCACGTACAACAAAACATTTAAATGGGCATTGTTGGTATAAAGACCGTGTAGATGTTATCTCCCAGGCGAACTCTTGCAGACTGGCCAGGATGCACGGCGGGGGAAGGCAGGTAGCGGTATAGTCACTGGAGTAGTGCTGGTCCTGGTACAGGTAACCCCAGATCCAGGTCCCAGGAGCGCACACAAGCTCGCCCCGCTCGAAGGGATGAATGCAGGTAGAATCACACTCGGAATCGGGATGCGTCCAGCACCGGAGCGCTCACAGCTGACATCACCTCCAGCGCTCGTCCAAATTGGACGGACAAGTCCCAGGCAAAGTCTTAATATGAAAGTTCAATAACTAGGCTTGACAACCCAGTGGGATTGAGTGTGGTGAGTGGCAGATTACACAGAACTAAGTCCAACGCGTTTCGTAGCGGGACGCTACTTCATCATGGGATAGTCTGATACTGATAGTGTGTACTATTTAAACCCCTCCACAGAAAAGAATTGGTTGGAAAATACAGGTGCAATCAATTAATATAAAACATACAATTGCTTATTTAATAAAATAACGATGCAAACAAAAACATCCATGATTGTAAATACTTGATCCTGGAGGAAAGAGGAGATATAAAAATTGGCAGTTACACATGAAATGTACAATCCTATAAATAAACCTGCAATTATTATCTAACAAAGAGAAGAGCAGGTCTATTGGAATAGGCAGGCAAGTAATAAAGGGCCAGTGGGTTGGTCTCCAAAAATAGGAGAGATAAAGGGATCCGATCTCTATATGTATTTGAAATAAATAGTAATAGACATCTGACCGGGTGGAATCATATGCAAAACAAGAGTATAAAGAGTATACATATGTCTATCAACCCAATAAACAATAAATAAAGAGAATTAACATCAAACTCTTCATTTAACCTCAGAGGGACGAGAGTACAGAGTTGGAAAATCCAATAGTTCTCCTGGTTAGAGAGAGTTTTGACTCTGTCACCCCCACTCCCAACTTCTATCTATTTGAACAGCTTGAATAGCCTGTTATATCTTATAAGGGAAGGGTCCTGATTATGACAAACTTTGAAATGGTGTGAAACACTATGCTTGTCAAAACCAATCCTGATATTATTCTCCTCAGATGCCTCTTGGTCCTCCTTATATATTGGAGGCCACAATGGCACTCGGGAAGGTAGACTACAGTACATACATTGTAGTGCAAGATGTTCACTTCATGATAGTGAACCTCTCCTGTGAGACAGAGGATGTAAATGTTTTCCTATCCACATGTAGAAGTTTACAGTCAAGACATTTGCCACATGAAAAATTGCCAGGGGGTTTAGCAGGTAGCTAGGTAGAATTGGTGGCTAATTGGAAACCAGAACCTATATCACTAGGTGCTAGAGTGTTATTAAAGTTATTGGGTTTGTAAAGATTACTGCTGGTCTATCGAGAGTTTGGGTCCTAAAAGTGGACAATTCTCCAGGATACCCCAGTGTCTGTTGATAATTTGCTTGAACCTAGACAGTTATATTTGGTGATAAATGGGACAACAATTGTATCTGGGCTCGTATGTTTATTAGATGTGTGGTCCTTCTTAGGCTACACTTATAGCGCCGGCGACAACGCGACGGTCGCTGGAAAATAAAATACAGATGACTTCCAGCGGTCGCGACCAATCCGTCGCGCTGTCGTGTTGCGCTTACTATAAGCGCACTCGACGGCAGCAATGCATTTGTTTTGCCCCGATAATAATAATAATAATAAAGAAAGGGGGAGAGGGAGGGAGAGGTAGGGTGGGGACTGGATATGGAGAGGACATCAATTCGGGTAACCGATCGCCTCTTGTCTCACATCTTCCTAGACAGATCGCCTCTGTGGTATTCCTACTTGTGTATCTGTATACTCATCCTACTTTGTGTTCCCGCTCCCAAAGGAGAACGCATCTATATCTATCATAGCCAGATTGTGTTACTCTCAACCCTGGGGATATCTGTCTGCGCTAACCAAGGTTTCCAGACTTTTAGGAAATTGGTGCCAGTGTCGTTAACTAAACTCGTCAACTTTTCCATCTGGCAGATATACCACATTCGATTCCGAATTTTTGGGATGCTTGGGATATCGGGGCGTTTCCATAATGCTGCGATCTCGCTCCGCGTTGCTATTGCAAAATGTGCTATTAATTTCTTGTGTGCTTTGGACAGACCCGTTAATGGTCTGTTCAAGAGGAACAGCCATGGGTCTGGGGGAATAGTGAGGTCGAAGATCCTCCGTATCCAATTTCTAATTTCGTCCCACAGTGGGGAGATCCGCGGGCAGGACCACAGCATAGTAAATATGGGTAAACAAGTTATCCCATCAGGTGCGTCAGAAATAGCACATTAGCTGCTGCGTGTACAAGCTCACTTTGTCAGGATATGTGACGGCTTAGCATGGCATCTGTGCATATATATAGTCATTCAGCAACTGGCCCAGCTCTGGGCACCAAATTGTTGCAAGCACTCACGATTCAGAAGGTAAGAACGCCGTGGCTCGATCCTCCAGAGCTTCAATGTTGCACCGCCAATCCTCCCGTGACTGCAGCGTCGCGTAGGGTGGTCACGTGACCGGCGGTGATCTCCTCCAAAAGCAGCAGCTACCCGGCGTGCAGTCCAGCAGGGAAATGCAGGGAACTCCTCCAACAGCAGGAAGCAGAGCGGAGCACAGCCGTGAAGTAAGCAAGGGTAAACAAGGGTGGTGACTAAAAAAGTTTATTGAACAGACATGTGCAGCTGATGAATCCTCTGACGCGTTTCAGCCCTCAGGCCTTTGTCAAAGAGTGACCACAGCATATGTAACAGGTCGGCCGATCCTCTGCACTGCCGAGGGCACAGCGGGGAGGATCCCGGCACAAACTTGGCTAATTTCATTGGGGTGAGGTACCCCCGCATTAAAACCTTATATGCGTTCTCCTTTAGTGTGGTTCATACGGAGCTTTTTGCTGTAGCTAGGTGTAACGGGTTTCCCCCCCCCCCCCCCCAATCGCAGATTATACTGTGGGTGCGGAGAAACATACGATGTTACCAGGTGTGTGGTGCGTTACCTGTTGGCTCACAGGAGGGCTGAGCTTCCGCCACGGGGAACCTGGGGCAATTATAATACTATGGGTAACCACTTACTCAATACTGCGCCTCCACCTGCGATGGCTCCCACCATAGGGGGAGTGGTTCCTCGCAGGACACATACAAATAACCAATACACAGTGACGTATAATAACTAATACCATTTACTGGGAACAGCATATAACACAATACCATGCAACATATCATGACAGGTGTCGCTCTCTCGAGGGGACACTTACTACAGCGTCGCGCAGGACGCTTCCCCAACACCAGGTGATCCCACCCAGTGTCCAAAGAATCCCACCCAATGTCCCGCACTCTAGCAGAGAGAGGCAATGGGTGACTGCGCAGTCACTATGACCGTATAGTACCTGTATAGTATTTCACTATGACCGTATAGTACCTGCCGAGCACTCCGGTGCTCGGATCAGCAACACTTCGCAAAGGATCAGTCGTAGGATGACTCCATCTGATCCCCAACCGGACTCCTTGCACGAGGACCGCCAGGGGCGATCCCACCCTGGAAATAGTCTCTGAGGACCCCAACTTGGGTCCGAACCTCTTAGCAGGAACCGCAGCGTCCGCTGTGTCCCTATCTAATCTACCCTACTGTGACAGGATCCCTAACATAGGGCCTGTCCCTGTAGCACTACAAACTGGGGGGTGAGAACCTATCTGGGACCTAAGGGGTTAATAACCTACTCCTTTCCCCTTACTCTTCCCGGTTCTACTCTACCCCTGCAACTAACCTTCGCAGTCCTGAATAGCTAATCACTAGCACTCGCAGCACTAGCCGTAACGCATTGCAATCTACTGGGTGTGTACAGCAACTTAGCTGCACGCTAACACTATGCCTTCTTGTCAGGCCTCACAGCACTGTCAGCCGTGATCCTGACAAGACAGCACACTCTCGCAGTAAGGGCAGCGTCCCTATCTTGGGCCTCCCTCAGCACTTACCCACTAACCTAGTGGGGCGTTGGGGCCTACCTGGGGTGTGGGTACCTATCTGGGTGCAGGAGCTGCACTCGCTCCCCACACCCACCCTTCCTCACAGCTCCCCTGCTCCAACAGCCAGCGTGGGCTAAGCGCGCGAAATGTATCTCTTTACCTTCTGAGACTTCCTAAGCCCTATTGGCTCCCTGGTATCACGTGGGGCACACAGAGGCTCCTGGGATCTGTAGTCCCTGCCTGGAGCCTTCCCTAATAGGCTACAGCTTCGCGGGCTTTCCGTGCCTTGTCCTGCGCCTGCGCAGTCTATCTGGGGCTGCCTCACTGTTTCCATACTCTTCTCTGGCACTCGCACGACTCTAACTGACTCTAGTGCCCTTCCTGCGCATGCGCGATCTATCTGGGGTCTTCCCGGCGCTCCGGTGCCCTTGCGCAGGCGCAACGCACCTGTAATGGCGGCGCTCTGCTTACCGAGCCGCCGGGACCTTAGAGACGCGATCGCGTCCCCGGCAACCGGCCCGCTCGCGGAGGCAGAGCACTACTCCCTGCTCCGGCCCCCACCCTTGGAAGCAGCCGTCGGGTCCGTTGCTGGCTCCGGCGGCACCCGCGACCGTGCTGCACCAAGAGAGGGAGGTCTCAAGGAGCTGCTGGAGACCAGGGCTACATAGGTATATGGCATTCCATTCCTCATCTTCTATAGCGCAGCCTTATTAATCAATAATTGATTCATGTCCAAAGCTCTGACTTTGCACCAAGCACTATTAAGCAGACCAGGCTAATAGAACCTAGAAAGAAATTTGTCAAATAACCCTAAAACCTGATTTTCAAAGTCAGGATTACTGCTACCATTCCTTCTGAGCCTCATGAATTGACCCAGAGGGACATGGTTAATCCACCGTCTATTATGATTGCTAGTTTATGATTGCAAAAAACTATTGTTGGACTTAGTTTTGTGTACTCTCCCTGCCATTGCACCCAATCCTACTGGTTTGCCAAGCCTAGTTATTGAACTTTCATATTAAGACTTTGCCTGGGACTTGTCCGTCCAATTTGGACGAGCGCTGGAGGTGATGTCAGCTGTGAGCGCTCCGGTGCTGGACGCATCCCGATTCCGAGTGTGATTCTACCTGCATTCATCCCTTTGAGCGGGGTGAGGTTGTGGGCTCTCGTGGGACTTGGATCGGGGGTTACTTGTACCGGAACCAGTGCCAGCACTACTCCGGTGAAGGCGCCGGTGCAAGAGTTCGCCTTGGAGATAACGTCTACATGGTTTTTATTCCAACAATGCCCATTTAGATGTTTTGTTGTATATGCATCTATCTCCTTTTTATATCACTAAATCAAATTTGTAAAAACTACACCACGAGGGTTTTGTGCTTCTCTTTTCTTTTTTCATAAAAATGTGAGTACTCCATATACCAGGCACACGTCAAAGTACAGGCAGTCCTCGTTTTACAACGAATGGCTTATCCAACGCTGTGCAATGCATACCTATGTTCATTTTTACAACGCCAAAACGGCTTATCCAATGCTCTTACAACGCTTTGCAAAGTTATTTATGTGTATATAATATTATACTATATAATATATTATATTTTTATATTATATATTATGTTATATAATATATATAATACAGTATATACACTATATAATTTATGTGTGTGCTGCATATCTTATTGCCTGCATAAAATATTTGGTGTATTTTAGTGTTAAAAATGCCTTCAGGAACGGAACCTTTCATTTAAACAGTGTTCCTATGGGAAAACGTGTTTCGCTTTCCAACGTTTCGCTATCCAACGCCATTTTGAGTAACACATTGTGTCGGATAACCGAGGACTGCCTGTATACTTAATCATAGCATTTATATATGTAAAAAAAAAAGTCAGTATTAAGTCACAACAAAGCGAAAGTCCTTAAGAAAAAGTGTTCACTGCTGATCCTACTTTCTGCACGTGTCCAAAATGTCATTGCCATTTACTGGCGGGAGCAGACTAAAAGTCACAATGGTGGACAAAAATAAAATAACAATCGTTTCGGGTCTATAGTCTCATCAGTATTAGGGTCTGTAGAATTAAAACGAGTTTTTGCTTATTACTGTATATTTTATAATAAATGCTGTGATTAAGTATGTATTGCTCCTAAGTGTGCCTGCTATATACTCCAATTTGTATGAATTATTTTGT
>CM071571.1:1351850-1408457 GCA_036426205.1 Ascaphus truei | reverse complement strand
ATGAAAATCTCTTAAATATGGGAGATATTAAAAATGTAAAGCACAAATAATTGACATAAAAAAAGTAAAACATTGTAGCAGCGCGCCAATTGCAATGTGATTAAATATACAGTGTATATCTATATATATATATATAATCACTTAATGAAGTGATTAGGAAAATATAAAGTGTCTGTGCTAACCCAAGCTAGGTTGTGAGGACATTAAACTTATTGTATATCTTTATTTATATAGCGCCAAAAGTGTACTCAGTGCTTCACAAAGAATACAGTACAGGGAATTATAATAATACAATATGCGCAGCAAAATCAGACAATAGGAAAATAAATCCCTGCCCCGAAGAGCTTACAATCTAAGAGATATGATGGGAGAGTTACAGAGACAGCAGGTGAGGGAATAGGTGCAGTAGGTGGCAGTGCTTGGTCACAGTGGGTGGTAAAAGTGCCTGTGAGTGTGGGGCAGTAACCATGAGTGCAGGCTAATGGGATGTCTGATTTGTGGGGTGAGTTTTAAGGTTAGTCAGTATTAAATCAGACGGTTAACACCATTAGCAGGGGAAGAGGTGGCAGGGAGGTGTGGATGAGAGCAGGTGTGTTTATGTCTGGGTGCAGGATTAGGAGAGATATCCCCAGCAGCAGGAAGGAGTAGATAGAGGGTGTGAATAGAGGATTTGTGGGTGTTTTTTATTGAGGTGTAAAAAAGTTGTTGGGAAAGAGGTATATAAATAATGGTGCAGTGAATGGGCACATGAATAGGGGGAGGGGAGGAGAGATGAAGAAATGTGGATAGGAGCGGGAGTGAGGAATTTGGAGAGAACAGAAACGTTCACAAAGGAGTGAGGGAACAGTAAACAGAAAAAGCAGTAGGGAGGGCATAGGTAGATGCAGGAGGAGAGCCGAAACCAGGTATTGGAGGATAGGAAGAGTACAAATTATCACAGCATATAGAAAGTCACGTGCTCACAGATGTTGTTGTGCAGATTTTCTTGTAATGTTCACCTCCAATTTCAACTCCAAAATTAACTCCACAGACACTTTAAACATGACACTTTGATGTTACACACAGCCATACACCACAGTATATGTACAGTATAGACTCCTAAGGAAAAAAATATTTATATATATATATATATAACTCTCAATAATTATTTGCTATATGCAACACGTTGGAGGTTTTTGTATGTCTTTTTCACCCAAACCATAACTTAAAACGGTGATGACCGTAATATATTATATATATATATATATATATATAATTATATTGATATATATATATATATATATATTCGTGATATATATTATATGTAGATAATATATATATATTAGTATATATATATTATATATATATATATATATATAGTATATACTATATATATATAATGTATATATATATATATATATATATATATATGGATATATATATATAATGTATATATAGATTATATATATATTGCCCTTCATACGCCATATGATATACTTTAAAGAACTGCTATTTAGTACGTGCAATACTTACCTTTACCACAAAACACCTTTTTTTTACTTACTACACCATGAGTTGTGCGCTTGTCCTTCTATTGTTCACTAATAATTGGACACAACCTATAATTTGGACCGTTTGTACATATTCAGGGTCTGCATTAATCCCGGCACCCTGATATGTTAGCTATTAACCACATTTTAGGGATATTAAATACATTCTACATTACATTAATTTAAAAAAATTGACGTACTCTTCATACAAAGTTTTTACTGTGTAACATATCAATTATTTTTTATATTATATACAACATCTGTATCTCTTATCTCAAGGAGCTTTTGTGTATTCAGATTTATATATTCTTTTTGTAAGGTCAGCTCCAAGAAGTTGCACCTCATTTTTTTTTTTAATCTAAAAATTATTCTAACAAATAACTTTTCATTTTGGAAAATCAGATTTCCGTGAACGGAGAAGCCGTTTCCGCCCCTTATGCAAAGAGCCACTTTGAAGTAATGGTGTACGGCGTGATAATGCACGAGATAAGAATTCCTAGTGTGGGATTTATCTTTACATTCACACCAAGAAACAATGAATTTACACTTCAACTCAACCCAAGCATCTTTTCGTCAAAGACATTTGGACTGTGTGGTAAGTTATTTATTATTTTTACATAGGAAATATACCATTTTTGTTTGCCAATTTAAAGCAGCAATCCTGTCTAAATGTAAAGATATTTTATTATAGCTTGCGAACCTAGGGATCCCCCGAGAGGCTCACCCGTACAAATTACATTCTGAGGGAAAGAAGCATTGAAGTCACTTCATACAGATACACATAAAAAGCTACAATAATTGCACAGGCCAGTGAGATGTTTGTTTTCTTTGACAAGCTTATTGGGTCATTCAAATTAGATCAGCAAAACATACTCATAAAAAGTGAAATAAACTTTCTATTGGTCCCTACAGGCCGTACTCTCCCAGCAGCAGTGTGCGCAAACATTTATTTCTTAATCATTAGTGTGAGCGCTCTCTGGGTCTCTGGGTCTGGGGGATTTGGGGATATGTGGATACAGATGAAGCAATTTACTTTGTAACTGTTTTCTGTCAACTTGCTCTTGTAGCAAAAGTTTAAACTGTTATTTGTTCCATTTATTAAATGGGACCTTTATCTTGTTAGCGAAGAGGATTATTTGGTGGATTTGAATGGATTTGAATAATTCAAACAGAAACGAATTCTCTACTAACTCCTAAATCTAACCTTAACCCCTGACCCTAAAAACCCTAACCACTTATCCTTACCTTAACCCTTGACCCTAAAAACCCTAATCCTTTCCTTAACCCATGACCCAGAAATACCAAACACCTAATCCTTATTTTAACCCCTAACCCTAGAAGACCTAACTTTCACCCTTAATGCTAAAACCGTAACCTCTTACCCTAAAAACTATAACACCCAATCCTTATCTTAATCTTTAACCCTAAAAGACCTTACCCTAACCTCTGACCCTATAAACCCTAACCCCTAATCCTAACCTTAACCCTTGACCCTAGAAACCCTAATCCTAACCTTAACCCCTGACCCTAGAAACCCTAACCCCCAATCCTTACCTTAACCCCTGACCCTAGAAACCCTTAATCCTAACCTTAACCCCTGACCCTAGAAACCCTAACCCCTAATCCTTACTTTAACCCCTGACCCTAGAAACCCTAACCCCTAATCCTAACCTTAACCCCTGACCCTAAAAACCATAAACCGTAACCTCTACCTCAGAGGCAAAACAGCCACGGCTACTTGTCCCTTTCTGCTTTAATATACACATTATGTCACACTCCACCACCCCTAAGGTCTCCAAAAATCACTCCCCAAGTGGAACACATGTTTAAAAGTGCCACAATATATCGAAGGAAAGAGACATAAAAATCAGCACACCATGTGTCACCTTTTGTCTGAAAAACCATTGTTACATGGAGCCCATATAAGCTAATGCTCGCTGTTAACACAGCTTTAAAAGCACAGCATGGGAATCAAAAGGTGACACATTGTGTGCTCATTTGCATATCGTTTCCCAGAATCCCTTGCTGCAGTGGAAGCACTGTATGCCGGGGATAATGGTGAAAGGCAGGGGTGCAGACCTGCCTAAGACATGTGAATGTGCTCACAAGTGATCTTTTTATTTGATATATGCAATACGGTGGAGGTTTCTTGTTGCCTTTTTCACTCACCATAACTTAAAACGTGATGGTAAAACCTACAGTCTTGAAAATTGCAAAGCCAGCAGTACAACCAGCCTCACACTGATGATCCCCATTAAGGTTGAAACATGTCTGTGAGTGGTTACTCTGGCTTTGCATCTGATTCCCATGCTGTGCTTTTAAAGCTGTGTTAACAGCGAGCATTAGCTTATATGGGCTCCATGTAACAATGGTTTTTCAGGCAAAAGGTGACACATTATGTGCACATTTGCATGTCATTTCCCAGAATGCCTCTATAGATCCGAAGTCTAAAATATGAAACACTGACGCTGAGCCTTTTGCTTTTTTAACTGTTTTTTAATGAGGGTTACAATAGATTTAACACTTGCTCTTAACCTATTACAGAGCAATACTAGAAGTTTCATTGCTTAATGCAACTGAATTTTTTATATATATTTTTTATATTTCTGTCATTTTTGTATTGTATTATTTTTTATTTATTTCTTTTAACCATTCTATAAATATTATTCTATGAGGCTAGTGGTCTGAGTAATACAATGTGGCTTTTTTTGAGTGCTAAATTCCCATTGCTTTGTTCTTTATTTTGTATTTGGCTCACTTGGAAAGAAGGGAATAAACAGCACCTTTATTTTGAGGATTTCTGTACGAGTGCGTTACCCCACAGAGCAGTGCGCTGTGGCATTTTATGGGTTGGCATATATTCTAAATGCAAATTGGCAAAGTTTCCTGTATGTCGGACCCTTTCAAATTATAATCTTTTAAAATCTTGTAATGTGATCTTTTAAAATCTTGTATTTTTTTATAGCTATAATTCAGAAATTGTTTGCGTTGCATTTAAAAAATAAAATAAAAAAGTAGATATAAAATGGCCAGTGGTCTCATGGTGTTTGCAATAATTCAATATTATCCGTAAACATGGGTACGGCAGTAAAATTACTCAACACATTTCCATGAAATGTTTATGCTAAAGAATATGTTTCAAAGATGCCAGGTATTTACAACGAGTTATTATAATCAGTTAAAATGGTGAACGTTAATGAAATGCGATGATAATAATAGTGGCAGTCTTCTATAACATGTTGTATCCGCTTCTTGCAGGCAACGTTACCTCGTGCGTCCTGCAACAAACACATTTACACTAATCATTTAGTGGGTGTTATGGACGGGATTTCATGGTTGTCTGCACATAGGTTTTTTCTTCAGCTTCCCAGGCTATTTGTAGTTAACTATTAATAACTAGCTATGACATTATTTTGATTGTTATTTTGAAACCTCCATATCATGCGACTTCTGGAAGACTTCCATGATTAGATTGTGAGTAATTCCTTCTGTGTTGTCCTATGTGCAGGCATTTGTGATCAAAACACCGGAAATGACTTCAAACTCCATGATGGCTCAGTAACAATGGACAGCAATACATTCATAAAGGAATGGACTGTGGTGGACACTCTCGGAAGAACATGTCAAACCAAACTTGACGATGTATGTACACAAGCCGTTGGCTCCGAGTGCAAAATAATGCTTTCACGTACATTTGAGGAATGCCACAAAGTCATTCCACCAAGCCAATACTTTGCAGTATGTGAAGAAGCAAACTGTCACGGAGAAGACATCTGTGAAGTCATAGCAGCCTATGGTCACATCTGCAGAATTCATGGCGTGTGTATGGACTGGAGAACATCGGATTTCTGCGGTAAGTAACTTTGTATCAGCCACCAGCGACTGATACAGCATGGAATATGACCATTGGTTGATGTGAATGAAGTTTAAATCTCTGCGAGTGAATTTAGAAATGCATTTAATCAAACAGTATGAGTTGCGTATTATATTAAAATACTTACCCGCTACGTTAGGATGCAAGATTTAGGGGAAAATTTCCTTTAGTTTGAAGCGCGGTTCGGGCCATTTGTGGCCAAATATCCCCATAGACTTTAATAGGGATTTCCAGTGGAAAACGCCTGCTGCGGACAATGTAGAATGTACCCCTTAATCTATTATACAAAGTTGAGATCACTAGTAATTGCGTATACCAAACCAGCATCATTATCGCACTGCTCACCGGGAGTTACTGGAGTTAGCAAATAGAAATCAATGAAAAGATTACTGATATGCCATCAACATCCAATACGTTTATGATTTCATCCCTTAGGCCGAGATCAGGGTGCCAGAGACAGGAGGTGGAGGGCGCGCGTCCGCGTGTGCGCGCGGCAGTCTGCTGGGCGATGTGAGCACATCATCCCCCGCAGACCTTTTCAAGCTTTCAGGGGGCGGGGAGGAGGCGGGGAGGGGGCGGGGAGGAGGCGGGGAGGGGGCGGGGCGACAGACCTGAGGTTAGGGACCGGTGTTGCACTGTTGATTGAAATCATTCTCAGGAATGATTTCATTGGCTGCCGAGGTCCCAGTGACGCTGCTGCAGCTTCAAAAAACAATTGGGTTGTTTATTGAAACTGTAGCCAGTGTCAACTCCGTACTTCGGAGACAGGGCAGCTGCTACCCCGACAACCGCTATTAACTTTCAATACATTGTTTCCAGCGCGCGCGAACGCAGCGACGCAGGCACCCTGCGCGCGACATGGTTAGTGGGTATGCGGCCTATTATAATATTATTGCCTTCTATAATCCGTATCAGAAGAATTGCAGGTCGTCCAGTGTGTGAGCTTCAGAAAGAAGTTACACACCTACACAGCGACAGGCCGAGAAAGTGTGTTAAAGCAGCAATACCCCCAACTAACCCCTCCTTTTCTTACCAGATTGGAACTGGAGGGGGGGGGGGGTTTTGTCGCGAGCTAGGGGGGGGGTGGGAACTGGGGAGGGTTGGAAGGCGGGAGGGGTGGGAAATAGGGGAGGGGTCGGAACTAGGGGAGGGGTCGGAACTAGGGGAGGGGTCGGAACTAGGGGAGGGGTCGGAACGGGGGGAGGGTTCGGAACTAGGGGACTGGTCGGGACGGGGGGAGGAGTCCCGCTGATCTGCATCCATGGTCCCACCCAACCCCAGTTCCTGAGATAACTTACCAGTGAAGTTACTTGTATGACTTCCTGCTCTTTAAAGGGAATTTATAACTGTCCAATCAGAAGCTGCAGCTGATGATGATGAAGAAGATTCCTATTGGCCCGAGATTTAGCAGATCATGGAGTGAGAGTTCAATCTTTCTATAAGAATGAGTGGCTGATATTGCTGCTTTAACCCTTTCTTTACTTCTGTTAAGATACATTTGGAGATACATTTGGAGATACATTCCATAGTCTTTTATTGGCGACTCCTACGCTCTTCCCATCTGTTCACCCAGCTACGGATTATGATCATCATAAATTCTCCCCCAACCCCTTTGCTTATAGTCAGGACTTGCTTGATTAGTGATGTGAGAATAAAGTAAATTATCCATTAATGTCAGTTACTTTTTTACAGGGAAATATGTGAAATAATTGGGATTTTTCTTATTTTAGAGTAAGATTAATTGATGCCAGAGTATACAGTCACAGGACACAAACACGCATAATCTACAAATAATTCGATATTTTACGGAATATTTGCAATTATTATGAAGATCATCTCTTGCGAGAAGGAGCGTCTCAGTGAGTAAAGACACTGACTGGCACTGAGTGTGAAGCAGGGGAACCTGGGAGAAGGAGCGGCTCAGTGAGTAAAGACACTGACTGGTACTGCGTGTGAAGCAGGGGAACCTGGGAGAAGGAGCGGCTCAGCGAGTAAAGACACTGACTGGCACTGAGTTTGAAGCAGGGGAGCCTGGGAGAAGCAGCGGCTCAGTGAGTAAAGACACTGACTGGCACTGAGTGTGACACAGGGGAACCTGGGAGAAGGAGCGGCTCAGTGAGTAAAGACACTGACTGGCACTGAGTGTGAAGCAGGGGAACCTGGGAGAAGGAACGGCTCAGTGAGTAAAGATACTGACTGGCAGTGAGTGTGAGGCAGGGGAACCTGGGAGAAGGAGTGTCTCAGTGAGTAAAGACACTGACTGGCACTGAGTGTGAAGCAGGAGAACATGGTTCATTCCCGGTGTTGGCTCCTTGTGACCTTGGGCAAGTCACTTTATCTCCCTGTGCCTCGGGCATCAAACACTTAGATTGTAAGCTCTATGGGGCAGGGACCTGTGCCTGCAAAATGTCTCTGTAAAGTGCTCCATAAAACTAGCAGCGCTATACAAGAACATGCTATTATTATTCTTGAATAGAAAATGAATGTTTTTGACTTGTTTGATACGCTTAAACTTCGTACATTATCATATAGCAGGAGAGCAGGGGCATATAAATAGCTGGGAGGACTTAACCCTCTCAGGAAGAAGCTAACGCGAAGCGTACGTCAGAGGGCAAGCGTCATGACGTCACGCACCGCGACACGCACCATGGCAGCCTGCAGACTGAGACAGGCTTGATCGGGACACTGACGGAGCAGTGCGAGCAGCAGAGATACAGGCAATACGGATCGCGCTCCTACAGGGACAGTACAGATCAGTGCTGAGTGCCTTATTTCCCTCTATCTTTCCTCTCCCCATCCCGTTCCCCACGTGGGTTGTATGTTTTCAAGGGATTGGTTATGGGAGTTAGCGATCCGCAATCTGGGCATCTTACATCCCCTCATGGATAGAATATATTGGTGTGTAGGGACCTGCTTACTATTCTCTCCCGTCCCTGTGTGTAGGGACCTGCTTACTATTCCCTCCCGTCCCTGTGTGTAGGGACCTGCTTACTATTCTCTCCCGTCCCTGTGTGTAGGGACCTGCTTACTATTCCCTCCCGTCCCTGTGTGTAGGGACCTGCTTACTATTCCCTCCCATCCCTGTGTGTAGGGACCTGCTTACTATTCCCTCCCAGGATCAGTAAGGGAGTGCGGCAGGGGGATACCATGTCACCATGATCAGCAAGGGAGTGCGGCAGGGAGACACCATGTCACTAGGATCAGTAAGGGAGTGAGGCAGGGGGATACCATGTAACCACAGCTTTTCACAGCAACACTTGAATAATTGTTCAAGACATTGAATTGGGAGAAAAAAGGAATCCAAATCAATGGTGAATATTTGAATCCCCTACGATTTGTAGATGATATTGTTTTTTTTTTGCCACAAGTCCAGAAGACCTCCAGCAAACAAATGAAAGAACTTGCTGAAGCAAGTAAGAAAGTGGCCTCCATATGAATCTAAATACAGTACATGAAATAGAAGTAGAAGACATTGAGGACTATGTCTACCTTGGTCGGTAAGTAACAATGGAAACCTTTGAATGAAATCAATAGGAGAATGAATATGGGATGCAGGGCATTTGGGAGGAACAAGACCATATTTCAAGGGAACCTTCTGCTGTGCCTCGAGGTTTTCAACCAGCGCAGATAATTCACAAGTTTCAGACAACTTAAATAAGTATGGAGAGATGTATGCTGGGTATTACTTGAAGAGCCAGGAAAACAAATAATCAATGGGTTTGAAACCAAACAAAAGTCTGTGACATCACACGGGTGAAGAAATAAAAATGTCAGTGGGCTGGACATCGCAGGAAGAAATGACCATCGTTGGACAAAGATGGTACCCAACTGGATTCCAGGGAAAGTTAGAAGACTAAGACGACGACCCAAGTTAGATGGGAAGATTAAATCAGAATATTTGTTGGAGGCGCTTGCAATCACAGTACCTGGAAGATCATTGGGGAGGCTTCATCCAGCAGTGGATTCCCACCCTAACGGAAAAGCATATCACACGTTTAATTGTATCTGTGACAAACGGTCAGTTAAAGTGACCCTCCCTGGATTCCTCTAATTGTCTACTTTCAGAAAATAGAAGTTCTGTCTGGGTTTATTGCTGCGGAGTTACTTTAATTACAGAAGAAAATATTGGGTCGGAATTTTTGGTCTAATGCTACTTTGGGACCCACCACCATTTAACATGTTTAAAATATTAACTAATTAAAAAGTGAAAGTATTAAATATTATTATTTCTTAAACGAGACAATTTTGTTTTTTACAGTTTGTAATAAAGCTCAACTAGATAAGATTCGGACAGCCATATTACATACTGCGTTGCAAAGTTTAAAAACGGGTTCCTTATTTATTGTATGCTAAGTAGGTTGGTGAGGCCCAACAACCAAATATGCACATCGGACCAGCACCAATTTAAAACTAAACTTGTAATATCCCGTATGGTCTGCTATGGTACAGCACAACACTGACACAGAAATCACTGTTTAAATATTTTATTGCAAAAATGTGAACGTTGCACTGGCCCCGCAGGTAAAATCTTCCCTTGGTAGTGAAGAGGTAATTCTGGGCTGTATATTGCTGTAGGGAAAGCCAAAATACCCAGAACTGCACTTCATTGGGTGCGTATTTTCAGAAAATATGCATTTTTGTTGGGGATTTTATATGCTATAGGGGGGGTTGTTGGGGATTTTATATGCTATAGGGGGGTTTTGTCCGGGATTTTATATGCTATAAGGGTTTTTGTCTTGCCACGTATGACAGCACCTGAAATTAGTGTACATTTATGAGAAAAATATCAAGATCACTGATCTTAACAAAGACTCTTGGCTAGAAATATTTTTTAGAGAAACATACTGTATAACCCATGTCTAAAATCCTTGGGGTGTGTACTCTGAGAAAAGATATACTTTTATGGGGGTAGTTTTGCTTTGACAATTACATAGTTACATAGTAGATGAGGTTGAAAAAAGACGTATGTCCATCAAGTTCAACCTATGCTAAATTTAGACAACAGATACTTTATCCTATATCTATACTTACTTATTGATCCAGAGGAAGGCAAATAAAAAACCCCAGAGTCATATCATCCAATGATGTCTCATAAGGGGGGAAATAAATTCCTTCCTGACAAAATGCACCTTTTGTGTTTAGCCTTGTGCACTCGTCCTAATTTGAGGCCTCTTTTTGCCAAATGAGTATGTTCAGCTATATATATCTCATATATAGAACTTGTGCTCTGTGCACCCGCGGTGATAAAATATAGTATTCCTTTCCACCATTACACTGAACCTGGGGGAAGAATTTTGAGGCAAAGTCCAAAGTTAGTGTAAATTTATGAGAAAAATGTTAAGACCGCTGTGTTCAACAACAATTCTCCGCCAACTTTTTTATGGAAACATATGTTACTTGTGGCTAAATTCCTTCAGATATGTTTTTTCAGAAAATATATACTTTTATGGGGGTTTTTTTTTAATGAAAAATGAAGGTGAAATAAAGAGCCTTGTGCAGTGTTACTAGTTTGGAGCCTCTTCTTGCCAAAATTGTATGTAAAGCTATATATATTTTGTATCAATGTATTGTACCCCGGAGACGCAGGGCAGTTACATTTTATATTGCTGTCCAAGAGAACACGGGGAAGGGTTGAGAAATTGTGATGCAATATTTGAAGTTAGTGGTCCGAATACTTTTCTCAGAAATTGACATTGTTTTTAACTTGGATTCGTGGCTAGAGCTTTTTCTAGGGAAAGACACGGTACCCATGTTTGAATTCTTTGGAGCATGTACATTCAGAAGGTATATACATTTGGGGCGGGTACTTTTCAGCTTTTCCTTCCTAATGATGGAGAGCACCTTCTACATTCGGGCCTGAAAACTTCAGGGGTGAAGTCTTGCTAATTTGGGGTTTGTATTGGTTACAAATGTATGTAAACGTATACATATCTAGCATCAGTGTAATTATGGGACACATAGTATTCATTTTAATTACATGAATTTATTTGTTTGAGATATCTGGGACAATATTAACAAAATAAGTCCTTTTTTGGCAGATTTATGTCCTCATATATTGGGCAAATTAATTGCAGTTCCCCCAACACAGACACCAATGAAAAACCCATCATATAGTTTTCATTGAAGCGGATCACAGGAATCAGACTTAAACACATGTATTCCAGAAGTGTGCGGATGTGTGTGGTGACGCGGCTGGCAGACGCCTCAGCACAGACAGGCTGATGCTGCTCAGATTTAATGAAAACAAAACCAGTTCTTCAATTCTACTGAAAAGCACACACCATTGAAGTGGGAGGAGAGATAAAAGACTAACTATTACACCCACTGTTTAGCAATGTCGAGTAAACCAACCGGATTTTACTGGCAACACTTAAAATAACCATTAAGGTTTTGATAATATGCCATGTATTACATTGGTTCACAGGAAATTAGGTAAATCTTTCATTCCAATGCTCTAATGCGGATTTTCCATCAGCAGCGGCGGGGAGGGGAGGGGTCGCTTTACAATAACCAGAGAAGTGCTCAAAATAGTTTTCACCACATCAGAAGCCAAACAGCAAGAAGCAGAGTTCATTGCAAGTGAAAACAGACACAATGTAACATCTGACATTTGTTTTTGAAGCAGTATATATATATATATATACGTGGTCGTTCTTCAGAGCTGCATTTGTTACATTGATTTAATTCGATACAGTATGAATATCGGAGGCAAACATTTAGTGTAGTTGAGACCTGCAATGGATTGTCTTCAATAAGTCGTATTTTTCACTAAAATAGAACGCTTCAAATGGATTAAAACATACCCAAGCAATCAAGTATGATTGTCCCTGTTTTATGTATATATAATCCTGGTGCATGGAGCTTATTTTAGCTAATCATATTCTGACGAGCACAGCGCTTTCTAACGGGCGTGGTCGGATGAATAACACACGGCGTGACTTAATGACATAACGTCCATAAATAGGCAATATTTCAAATGATAAAATAAACGTAAAGAGTGAAATAATTTCCAGATTGTAAAACATATAATACTTACTGTATTTTATTAAATCTAATTTGGTCCTTCACAAATCTATTATGTCATAATAAATTAATTGTAATTAAACCATAAAACCATCATTTACTTTAGTTTTTGCAAACGAAAAATATACAATATTGTTTTGCAATTTGAAACATATAACCATAGCAAAACGTGGGATTTTCTAAAAAAAAAAGTGGAGGGGGGGGGGGGCATTGTTTAGGGAAAAATTATAATGTTTAAACACTTCAAAGAATAAAATTAAATAATTCGTACAAGTGATTAATTGCACACGTGTGGAAGAGTAACTCATATTTACAGGGATGTAAGTGAATAAAGAACAGTGATGTTTAACGGACTAAATTTTGCTGATTGACAAGTGTAATTTATTTAAATAATATTTTAAACTTGTAAGAATTCAATGACAAACAATTGAGTTTAATGGCGTCTTTTTACAATCTTGCGGGGAGGTTCACGGTCTGTAGTGGGGTAACGCACCGGATCGTGTGTGTCGCCCAGCAGCGGAATTTAGTGACACTTCCCCTTTCTGGCCTTTGGGGATAAGACTATTTGTCAGCCCTCGAAGACACATCGTTTATTCTTTATGTTTTGCTCACTGTTTGCCAGATAATCAGTATGCTACGAAGTAGCTGATATGCATGAATTCAGGGCACCAGGAGAAAAGCAAAACATATGAATTTTTCACAAGATACAAATAAGTAAACCCGTTATATTAAGGGCGGAATAATGTTTCTTCAGAAGCCGGTTATACTGAGAGAATCGCGGCTACACCTTTATCACCAAGTGACATCACTACATTTATAATAACCTTATCTTAGATGCTAGAGATAACACCGCTTTACTGATAAGCAGAGATATGGAATGCCAGTGCATCAGAATAGACAAATCCTTACAAGTTTATAATTTGCATCTGCGGCAGGATAACTCCCAATACATGGGGTATCTCATAAGGTTGCCCTAATAGGGTAAAGGGGACTAGTGCCGCGAGGCACCCATAAACAGTACAGACAATGTCCCATAATGTGAGAAATGAGGGTATAGCAACCCAAAACAGTAACTCACTTATTCCAGGATCCAAGGGAGTGTTCCACCGCAGTTAAAGGGGCCTGCAGACCAACAGGATGAGAAGCAGGAGCAGGGGAAAAAATGGCAGTGCACTGCCTGAAGAAACAGGAGTGTCACCGTGAGAAAGGGCGGTGAGCCCGAAACGCGTAGGTGGTACCTGCTGTAGCCCTGGGGCCTGTTGTCCGTTTTTTTATCATAATAAATGCTATTTTGCTGCCGTGAGCCTCCTCCTGTTTCTTCAGGCAGTGCACGGCCATGCTTCCACCTGCTCCTGCGTTACTGATTGGCGCCTTTGCAATGTTCATGGAAACACTGGGAGTTGTGGAGCAAATGACAGCAAACCGTGTCCGCTGCCATGTGAACAATCTACTGCAGGATCGGGGCCTTTCTACATAAATAATACAATGCAACAAGAAGGGAAGCAGGATAATGTTGTTAATCTGCTTTAAAGCAGCAAACGTGAAATCTTATATGCTTTTTTAAATAAATCAGTTCTGTAATATTAGATAATACTGATTTTTTTTAAATATTCAGCTCTTAATGCCATTGTTAATAAGTTTTAAAACATCCTTTAATTTCTATAGCAGATATTAGCACACCTCCCCAGCAGTGCAAGATCTTTGTAACACTTTGCTGTTTGTGCTCATTTGCTACCAATGTTCCCAGCAGTGTGAGCTGTAAACTGTAACAATAGATAATGGTACCTTAGTAATACTGTATCAGGATACATTGTAGCTGCTGAGTTAGGGCTGGGACCCGCTGCGCCCGGCGGCGCGGGCGGCCACACGCGAGTTCCCCACCAGCAGGGGAATCCTCCCGGGCCGGTCCCCCCTGGCTGCACAGCTCACTACACGCTGTGACGCGTCAGCCGCTAGCGGATACAAGAGAATTGTGATCCCTAGCGTTGACACGTCACGTGGTGTGGCTGTGAGCCAATGAGGAGGGGAGGCTTCGGGAGGAGGAGAGGCTTCGGGGAGCGGGGAGGAGTGTGGAGTGAAAGCAGCGTGAGTGCCTGTCTGTGTGTGTGTCTGAGTGCCTGTCTGTGTGTGTGTATGTGTGTGTATGTGTGTGTTTGTGTATGTGTGTGTGTGTGTGTGTGTGTATGAGTGCCTGCGTGTGTGTGTATGAGTGCCTGTCTGTGTTTGTGTATGTGTGTGCCTGTCTGTGTTTGTGTATGTGTGTGTGTGTGTGTATGAGTGCCTGCGTGTGTGTGTGTTTATGAGTGCCTGTGTGTGTGTGTCTGAGTGCCTGTCTGTGTTTGTGTATGTGTGTGCCTGTCTGTGTTTGTGTATGTGTGTGTGTGTATGAGTGCCTGTGTGTGTGTGTCTGAGTGCCTGTCTGTGTGTGTGTATGTGTGTGCCTGTCTGTGTTTGTGTATGTGTGTGCCTGTCTGTGTTTGTGTATGTGTGTGTGTGTATGAGTGCCTGTGTGTGTGTGTTGCTTTATTTACTGTACCTTCAATCAGCAGCTCCAGCCCGAGCCGTGGAGGGAGGGAGGGGGAGGGGAGAGTAGCGGGTCCCTCCGCTCAAGCCTCCCACTCCCGCTCAAGCCTCCCACTCCCGCCCACCTCCCGCTCCGGCTCCCGCTCCCTACAGACCGCATATCGCGGTCTGTGTCTGTCAGCGCCCCGCCTGTCTGCAGTGCGGGCGCGCTGACGGAGGGAGCGGGGCCTTAGCCTTAGGCTGCGAACCCGCTGCGGCCGGCGGGGCGCGCTGCCGCGAACCACCAGACCCTTGTCCGGGTGGTCCCTGCCCCCGCTGCCTCCTTCCGACAGGGCTGTCTACGTACTGTGACGCATCAGCCGGCCGATGCTGCAAGAATCTTGTGAATTTTGGCGTTGACGCGTCACGTGGTACGCGAGTCAGCCAATGGGGAGGAGGGGAGGGAAGGAGCAAGGTGGGAGGCGCCTTGGGCAGGGAGCAGGGAAGGAGCTGCGTGTTATTAAAGTGTGTGAGAGAGAGTGTGTGTGTGTGTGTGTATATATGTATGTGTGTGGGGGGGTGGACGGCACCACGATCGGAGCCCGCCCCACTCCCGCCCCACTCCCCTCCCTCTCCGGCTCCCGGCTCCCTACAGACCGCATATCGCGGTCTGTGTCTGTCAGCGCCCCGCCTGTCTGCAGTGCGGGCGCGCTGACTGAGGGAGCGGGGCCTTAGCCTTAAGGATTGATTGAAACTGAAAGGCGGCCATTATGTTAGGCACACAGTCAGGATTTTTACAGATTTATAACCGGAGCACCAAACGATTGCCAGCGTAGGTAAGAATGTAGGATTATACATTGTCACACGCTTTGCATATACATATAAGAAAAATAAGGGGAATGTATTATTGCAGCTTTAAATGGTCTTAAACTGCGCTTACCTTCAAGATTGGCCCTTTTTGGGAACTGCACCTTTAAAGCTGCAAATGTTTAACAAACGGAATGTTATTTACTGAAGTCTCCGAGCCTTAAAATAAGCGCAATGTACCCAGTGCTCAGAACACCGCCATACTGTATGTATCAGTAACAGGAACCCAGTGATGAGAACACTGCCATACTGTATGTATCAGTAACAGGAACCCAGTGCTGAGAACACCGCCATACTGTATGTATCAGTAACAGGAACCCAGTGCTGAGAACACCGCCATACTGTATGTATCAATAACAGGAACCCAGTGCTGAGAACACCGCCATACTGTATGTATCAGTAACAGGAACTCAGTATGTATTTATGTCTTTATTTGTATAGCGCCATAAAATGTACATAGCGCTTCACAGTAGTAATACATGTCATATAAATAACAAATATAAATAACAGATCATGGGAATAAGTGCTTCAGACATACTGTAAAAGTAACATTAAGGAAGGAGTCCCTGTTCCGAGGAGCTTACAATCTAATTGGTAGGTAGGGAGAACGTACAGAGACAGTAGGAGGGAATACTAGTAAGTGCGTCTGCAGGGGGCCAAGCTTTGTGTCATGTGTCCATGATTATCCAGTGCTACTCATATGCTTCTTTAAGCAGATGTGTCTTAAGGTGGGTCTTAAAGGTGGATAGCGAGGGGGCTAGTCGGGTATTGAGGGGAAGGGCATTCCAGAGGTGTGGGGCAGAAAGTGAGAAACGTTTAAGGCGGGGGAGAGCTTTAGATACAAAGGGGGCAGAAAGAAGACATCCTTGAGAAGAACGCAAGAGTCGTGATGGTGCATAGCGAGAAATTAGGGCTGAGATGTAATGAGGGGCAGAAGAATGTAAAGCTTTAAAAGTGAGCAGTAGAATTGAGTGTGAGATACGCGATTTAATCGGAAGCCAGGAGAGGGATTTCAGCAGGGGAGACGCTGAGACAGATTTAGGAAAGAGTAGAGTGATTCTGGCAGCAGTGTTTAGGATAGATTGTAGGGGAGACAGGTGAGAGGTAGGAAGGCCGGACAGCAGGAGGTTGCAGTAATCGAGACGTGAGAGAATGAGGGCCTGAGTCAGAGTTTTAGCAGTTGAGTAACAGAGGAAAGGGCGTATCTTTGTTATATTGCGGAGGAAAAAGCGACAAGTCTTAGAAACGTTTTGAATATGAGAGGAGAATGAGAGAGAGGAATCAAGTGTGACCCCTAGGCAGCGTGCTTGGGCTACTGGGTGAATGATCGTATTTTCAATAGCAATGTGGAAGGATGTAGTAGGGCCAGGTTTGGGAGGTAGTATAAGGAGCTCTGTTTTTGCCATGTTAAGTTTCAGTCGGCGGATGGCCATCCAGGATGATATTCCAGAGAGGCATTCAGAAACTTTGGTCTGTATAGCAGGTGTAAGGTCAGGGGTTGAAAGGTAAATTTGTGTGTCGTCAGCATAGAGGTGATATTTAAACCCAAAAGATGTGATTAGGTCACCTAGAGAGAGTGTGTAGAGAGAAAAGAGAAGGGGTCCCAGGACAGAGCCCTGGGGTACCCCCACAGAGAGATCAATAGAGGAGGAGGAGGTGTTAGCAAAAGAGACACTGAAGGTACGATGGGAGAGGTAAGAGGAGATCCAGGATAAAGCTTTGTTCCGAATACCAAGAGTATGGAGAATGTGAAGGAGAAGAGGGTGGTCCACGGTGTCGAATGCTGCAGAGAGGTCGAGTAATATGAGCAGAGTGTAATGACCTCTGTCTTTGGCAGCGTGGAGGTCGTCAGTTATTTTAGTGAGGGCTGTTTCAGTAGAGTGAGTAGTGCGGAAGCCAGATTGTAGAGGGTCTAGTACAGAATAGGTGTTGAGAAAGTGTAGCAATCGAGAGAATACAAAACGTTCAAGGAGTTTGGAGGCAAAAGGCAGGAGGGAGACAGGTCGATAGTTAGAAGGACAGGTAGGGTCAAGCTTGCTGTTTTTGAGTAATGGTATAACGGTTGCATGCTTGAAGGATGAAGGAAAGGTACCAGAGTAGAGGGAAGAATTAAAGATCTGTGTGAGCATAGGGATTATAGAAGGAGCAAGAGGTTTTAGGAGATGGGAGGGAATGGGATCAAGAGGGCAAGTGGTAGAGGGAGAAGAGGAGATCAGCAGTGATACATCCTCCTCCGAGATAGCAGAAAAAGAGTCAAGAAAGACAGGAGGAGAGTTGAGAAGCAAGAGAGGGGGGAATAGAAACTGTTCTGTAACGGCAGAGAGAGGAGAGCAGGAGCCCCACGCCTCCACCCCTGCCATCAGGGCGTGGAGTGTGGGAGAAGGAAAGGCCACCATAGGAGAGGGCAGCTTCCAGAGCAGAGTCAGACTGAGTGAGCCAGGTCTCAGTTATAGCAAAGAGAAGCAATGAGTGAGAGAGAAAGAAGTCATGCACAGAGAGGAACTTTGTTAGAGTTCTGAGTGCTGAGAACACCGCCATACTGTATGTATCAGTAACAGGAACCCAGTGCTGAGAACACTGCCATACTGTATGTATCAGTAACAGGAACCCAGTGCTGAGAACACCGCCATACTGTATGTATCAGTAACAGGAACCCAGTGCTGAGAACACCGCCATACTGTATGTATCAATAAAAGGAACCCAGTGCTGAGAACACCGCCATACTGTATGTATCAATAAAAGGAACCCATGTAAACTTTCTTTTAATTAGTCTTTGTTAATAAAGATATCACACTATCTCTGCGCTTGTTTTGCAGCCGGGAGACATTAGTAGATAGTTAGTAAAATATCCAGTTAATATAGAGTCCGTTCTACTCGCATATAACTTTTCAGCATCTAATGCTGTGAGGTGTAAACACATTTAGGAAGAGATATTCTGGAAAATGTTTACATTTAAGACCTTAATGGTCAGATGATGACGTACTTATCTGCTGCAGTTCTGTAGTAAATATAGTAAAAGTATAAATGTGTAAAGGAATCGCTCTCTTGTTTTTACTCCCCAGCTATGCAATGTCCCAGTCCTATGCTGTATGATCACTGCCGCCGAAGCTGCAATAAGGAGTGTGCAAACACAACAAGTGGCGGGTTGTGCGCTGGGCCCCCCACGGAAGGATGCTACTGTGCAGATGGAGACGTAATGCTTAATGGGAAGTGTGTCGGCGAACATGTCTGCTCTCAGTGCACGGATGGAGATGGGGCTGTGCACCAGGTAATCATCCCCACGCAGAGTATCACCGCTATACCGCCTCATCGCCAATACACACTGCTACCGTTATATTGTGCATCATGTGATCGGAGACAAAACCGCGAGAATGTGTGTTAATGGCACAAAAGTCTGTGATGAAGAGGGGTATTTATTGCGATTTGTTTTTTACATTTCTTAATCACAAAAGTAATTGGGGAATGGAATGAACTGCCAGCTTCCATATGTCCCTTGCGTGACACACACACACACACACACACACACACACACACACACACACACACATATCAGACATTCCATAATCTATTCATTAACAGGGACCTGAAATGTTATGTTGATCTAATAATATACTGTAGGTTTATATTGGATTTGTGTCATCTGTGGATTCTGCAGCAGTAAAACCATCTAATAACGCATTTCGTATTATGAAGCCTCAGTTTCGCAGCTGTGTCCTTGTTCAACAAATAAACACATTTTTATGCAAATGTAACTTTTTTTTTACCTACTGTAATTCAGAATTTCTTTATATTTTGCATAAAAATAAGTGATTAGACATATCACAGAGGTGAACATTCCTTATGGCTCCTTCAAAAGTTACCACATTTAAGTAAATTCACCTTGTAACTACTAATTATGGGAGTAAAATCACTTTTCTTGCTCACTTAATTGTCCCAAAAAGTCTGTTATGGTTCCTATGGTGACGTATTTTTCCCCATTTCATCCTGGTGCAGTTCTGTTGTATATATTTGTATCTGTGTGCTTATTATTAGAATTAGAGCTAATAAACATTCATATCAAGATAGACTTTCTAATTGGATTTTCTTTTAAACAATCATTTATTGTTATGTTTTAGTTTACCAATATTCAGGGAAGGATGCTCTATATCATACAATCTATCAGCTAGTCGGCCATGCTTTATCTTACTATGATCAATGTGCTAATATCATTGTGATCCTGAAAGAATCTGCTATAAATGTGAGGTAATAAAGTTAAATGTAGGTGATATTTGGTATTTTGAGCATTAGAAGGATGTGTTCAATGGAAAGGAAGCATGCTCAGTCAGCAATTAAAATAAGGAAGACACTGCATGTGTGTACAAATAATTCTCGCTCATTGTTTAAATCTCTTCTTTGTACAGCACCTGGATACGTGGATCCCGTCTAACGAACCCTGCGAGATCTGCATGTGCCTTGATAATAGGATGATAAACTGCACATCAAAGCCGTGCTCTACAATCACACGTAATTAGTGACATATTCAGATGGCATACTTTAGTATTAATTTGGTCATGTTACATAAAGTATGTTTACAATACACTGTATTCATTGTTCTTCTTCCAGCGATCACCTGTGGCCCTTGTGAAGTTCCTAGGTTGAAGAGGACCTCTGATCAATGCTGTCCAGAATATGAGTGCGGTACGTGATCCATTATATCAGAGTGATTGTCAACAAAGACTATAGTTTACACGTGTCGATGCGTGATCATTTCTTCATATTGTTAGAACACATTTAATTCATTGAATCCCCACAAAACATACATATTAGAAACATTACAAAGCTGGGGGATATTGCCACACGGTATTAGGGTTCCCATTATCAGAATCCATTGTAACACTGTCTCTGTCTGGGACTCACACGGATTAGGTTTCCCATTATCAGAATACCATTTGTAACATGTATCTCTCGTGGATCCCCCTCACACAGTATTAGGGTTCCATTACAGGAATCCATTGTACACACTGTAATCTGTCTGGTGACTCTCCCAGTTATTATTAGGTTCCCGTTATCAGAATCCATTGTAAACTGTTATCTGTTTCTGGGACTCACACAGTATTAGTGGTTCTCCATTATCAGAATCCATTGTAACACTGTCTCTGTCTGGGACTACACAGCTGGTATTAGGGTTCCCATTATCAGTATATCCATGTAAACACTGTACTCTCTTGGACCTCCACAGTAATTAGGGTTACACCTTATCAGAATCCATTTGTAACACTGTATCTGTCTGGACTCCACACGTATTAGGGTTTCCAGGTTATGGAATCCATTGTAACACTGTATCTGTCGGGAACTCACCAGTCATAGGGTTACCATATCAGAATCCTTTGTAACACTTTGAATACTGTCTGGGAACCCAACACGTATGAGGGTTCCCATTATCAGAATACCATTGTACCAGCTATACTGTCGGGTAACTGCACATGGTATAGGGTTCCCATTATCAAATCCATTGTAACATGTATCTGTCTGGGACTCACATTGGTATTGAGGTTCCCAGTTATCAGAATCACTTGTAACAGCTGTCTCTGTCTGGGTCACCACGTATTAGGGTTCCCATTATCAGAATCCATTAGTACACACTATCTGTTGGACTACCATGGTACTAGGGTTTACCATTAGTCAGAATCCATTGTAACACGTTATCTTCTGGGGAACTCACACGGGTATTAGGGTCTCCCATTATCAGAACCTTGTAAACAATGTATTGTCTGGGACTCACACGGTATTAGGGTTGCCCGTTATCAGAATCATTTGTAACACTGTCTCTGTCTGGACTCAAAGGTATATTATCGGGTTCCCATTATCAAATCCATTGTAACACGTGTATCCTTTTGGGACTCACAACGGTATTAGGGTTCCCATTATCAGAATCCTATCTGTCTGGGCTCACACAGTATTAGGGTTCCCATTATCAGCAATCCATTGTAAACTGGATCTTCTGGGACTCACAGGGGTATTATGGGTTTCCATGTATAGAAATCATTGTAACACTGTACTGTCTGGGACTCACACGGGTATTTAGAGGTTCCCGCATATCAAATCCATTGTAACACAAGTATCTGTTCTGGTACTCCCACACGTATTAGGGTGTCCCATTATCAGAATCCATTGTTTAAACAGCTTGTAATCTTCATGGGACTCTGCCACAAGTATTAGGGTTCCCGTATCAGAAATCATTGTACGCACACTGCTGGGACTAACATGGTATTAGGGTTCCCAGTGTATCAGAATCATTTGTAACATGGTTCTGTCCTGGGACCCACACATATTAGGGTTCCAGTTTATCAGAACCATGGAACCCTGTATCTGTCTGAGGACATCACACAGTATGTAAGGGTTCCCGCTAATCAGGATAATCCATTGTAACACAGTATCTGTACTGGCGACTCACACAGTATTAGGGTTCACATTATCAAGATCCATGTGTAACATGTATCTGTCTGGGAATCCACACGTAATTAATGGTTCCCGATTATCGCAAATCCATTGGAACACATGATATTGTCTGGTGATCAGCACGGGATAGGGGTTCCATTATCAGAAATCCAGATGTAACACTGTATTCTGTTGGATCCACGGTAAGTGTATTTTTGGGTTTACCATTATACAGAAATCCATTGTAACCTGTATCGTCTGGGACTCACACGGGTATTAGGGTTCCCATTATCCGAATCCATTGTACACTGCTATTCGTCTGGGGACTCACACAATTATTAGGGTTCCCATTTCGAATCCATTGTCAAACACTGTTGTATCTGTCTTGGATAACACTAGGTACTAAGTACAGCTTCCAAACGTTTGTACAGAACACCTGAGGGCGGTGGATTTACCTTCCTTTTCCAAGATCTCGCCTTCTAACTCTTCCGCACTCGCTGTCAACACAACACCCTCTTAAAAACTCCTTTAGAGCATAACAGATTGTCTTGCCCTCCATCCCAATTAGGAAATGTTGCTGTTGTGACCAGCTTGAGTTGAACATTCCTACAAGTCATGACAGTGTCGCAAACTCTAGAGGACATGTGTGAATAGCGCCTGGCCATAATATTCCAGGGGTTTGTTTAATCTTTTGTACGTCCCTCACCACTCAGCCCGCCGCTCACTGGCTCTCTAGTGGTGAGGAGTCCATAACTGACATTTTAACTATTTTCCTACAAAATGTGTTTGTTTGCCCAAAAACCATTTTTTCAGACAATACAGTAAGATAAAAATGATTTCCCCCTCCCTTTTTGAAGGCTTATTTGAATTAGCCTTAAAAGCTGGATTACTACCGAAATACCCTCCCCCTTTAATTTTTTTTTTTTACTGTTCTGCTTATTTCTTTTTTTATTTAAAGATAAATGAAGAAAATATTTCATATTATGGCCTAAGTCTCTAATGAAAACATATATATTTGCTGACAATACAATCAAAAATCATACAGTATAACGCAATTTCTTTTCCCTTTCAAATATTGATCATTGTTTTATAGACAATGCTAAAGCACACATTCAATCTTTTGAAGATGTACATCTATTTGGTGATAGAATCTTAATGAAACTCTGCTCCCCCCCGCCCGCTCTAAGTTTCTCTCTACTTTAATCATTTTCTGGAAATACTTTTCTTTCACTATCATAAAACATTCTGCGCGCATGTGAAACGTGCGTGCGCCTTACGCTTTGTTATTAAAGAATGGGCTGTATAAAAGTTTGGAAAGACCTCCGGGAAAGGTTAGGAGTTGTTATCCTCTCTAACAGAAACATCCTGTCCCATCAGGTTACTGTTTTCTGAAATCATAGTGTTTCATTTGTGTAGGCAGAAATGGGCCACTTCCCATTGGCTTAATGTACCCATGGCAATAACAATGAACGTAGCACACCACACAAATTCATGTGGAAACACCTTCTCTACGTTCAATGTCTTCATAGTCAATATAGAAGACGCTTTCATCCATATTTACAAGTGTTGACTTCCCTTCCTTGGGGATATATTATCCTGGAAAATGTTGGTTATTAAGAAAGCTAAGATCCTTAAATCAATCTTAGTAATGCTTTGATGTATTCAGTGCGCTTTAGGCATGTTTGGATTTGGGAAACCTTTGTCAACACTCTTTGAAGCCTAGTCGGCTTAAGTGCCTTTGATTCTAAATGTTTTTAACCAAATTATTTGACACTTCTATTTTCCTGGTCTAAGAATCCATCTCACGAAGGTTTCAAATATTAAAAACCAATTAACCTGATATATATGTCCTATGTAATCATAGGATAGGCAGCACTTATTTTGGTTGGTCTACAAAAAAGAAATCAAATTGACTTTTTGGCTAGCTGCATAAAAGTTGTATTGGATCCATGGCTTAATGACCGCCTTAAACGCAATGTTTTTTTTGGTGTCTAACGCTACCAAACTGGGGCGGTACATTGCGAAGAAACAGAACCAAGTTTATAAAGTGGTCCTTTGGGACTTGCTTTTGTCTGTGATTATTCCGGTACTGTTTATTGCATCAGTATTAGGTCCAGTTATGGAACCTAGAAAATAGGTCTAGTTTCCGTTGATGTGACCTTTTTATTGATTACGTCCTTTCTCGGCGTTGTATGGTGACAACGACCATCATGCGATCAACAACGTTACATAATAGACCTCCTGCTGTCAGTGAATAATAGGGTGTAAGGTTCTTCTAACCATGCGCAGGTGTCTTATAGAGTAACAACGCTCAGTCATTTGTCCCTTCATGTCCCATCCCCTGGAATGGGGTGTGTAACCGGATCCAGCATGGTCAGCACATAATGTGTCTCTCAGTATGATAGCACATCTTGTAAATCTGGCCCTTAATGGTGCCACTGATTTTCAGCATTGCCGCTCATAGCTCGCGTGTTTTCACTGAGAAGTATCAGTATAACTAATGCCGATAAGTCGGCACCCACACCGGAACCTCTCCGATTTCGCTCCTTGAGGTTGAACTCTCTAACTGCATGTGCGCAGTAGTACTTCTGTGGTTTTGCTCAGGAGTTAAGCCCTTTGGGATTGGCAAAGACTGCTTTTCCTTTTTGTCTTGTCTTCTAGAATTAATGGTTTTCATAACTATAATGAAATGTAATATAATGTGACGTCTGAAGATAATAAAAAGAAAAGAGAATGCAAAATAATTATTCTGTGCTTTCCTCAAAGTGCTTTCTTGAGAGGAATATTATTTAACACAGAGTAACCCTGTTTTGGAGATAAATCAGGTCCTCCACTCACGGCACTAGTGTATGTAATAATCATTGCAAGTGTTTCTTGCCAGAGAGGATTTCACTGTCTTTAGAAAATGGAAGTTGAGGTACTGTTACACTGTGTTAAAGTTCAATACTTACTGTACTGCTCGCAACAGCGGTGGGGAATTAATTTTGGATGGCCCGAAGCCTTATTGAGGTCGGGTCTCCCAAAACTTGCCTTACAGAGTCCTGACGCTGATTGGGACATAGAACTAAAGACTAGTTTTTAAAACTTTTTAGGGGTCATGGAATAAGATCATATGTACTAACACTGCAATGTATTATTATCTCAGTATATACAGTATACAGTATATGTGTAGAATAGGTGACCTTTGCTATCACACCATTACATTATACTAAGGGTGGTTAGGGATGAAATAATGGCTAAAGCGTTCACCTTGCAGTATTACAGAGCGTTATATCAGTATAGCTGGCATTTATACGGCTTGGACGTTACTAACCTTTGGTGTTGGGAAATGCAAATAAATTGCAGCAAAACTGATATCTCCTATTATTCCTCTATACCAGCTCTGTCTGCACTAATTCTCCAAAGGGGCCAGATCAGAGAACATTTAGTAAGGCAACCTAGTATATCTTTGCACATCTAAGGGCCACCTAAAGACCCGTTGCAGGCCCCCATGACCTTTCCTGTTTCTATATCCGTGCCTTTTGAAGTGTTTTCTGTTTGTGTTTTCAGTTCAGGTATTGTATCTGTAAGATTAACTGGTGGGGGAAGCTGGTTCCCAATACAGATCAGTCCACCCCAACCCCCAGCAGCAATTCTTCACGGTTTTATTACATGGTAGAACAGTGTCACTGGCATAACGCTTTGATCTGTGATTATGGAGCTCAGCAAATTAAACGAGGCTTCTATTGTCCATCATTATGTAATGAGTGTGCGTTTCAGTAGCATTATAATATTCATTATTCCTGTATTACAGCCTGTGATCTAGGAACATTGGAGTTAAAAGTCCCGGGGCCTCGGTGTGAGAACGGTCGAGTCCCCCCACTGACAATCCAGGACCGGCAAAAGCAAATTATGAGTGTGGTAAGTACACACACTCCCATTACTCTGCATCTACACACCAACTGTATTTTTCTTGCTAATAGATTTGTGAACTTTTCAAGCACTATAAAGTTACGCTAATAACATTTAAATTACGATTTTGCGTAAGCTTCCTGAAAAGTTATAATGGAGAGATGATTGACTAAATCCCACATCAAATTAGCAGTTGTCTCCACAGGAGTACATACCTTCCTGGCACTGAAAGTGTACATACATTCAATCTCACATTCTTTCTGTACTAATTTAACTCATTAAACGGTCTGCCGAATTTAATATCAATCCCTGATACTGCGTGCGTGTGTCTTTGTATGTGCGTTGTCCAGTCTGGGGGGGGGGGGGGGGTGTGTACTGTGCGTGTGTCTGTGTACTGTGTGTGTGTCTTGTACTGTGGCGTGTCCTCTGTGTAAACTGTGCTGTGTTCGTGTAACTGTGCGTGGTGCGTGTGTCTGTGTCTGTGCCGTTGTGTCTGTTTACTGTGCGTGTGTCTGTGTACTGTGCGTGTGTCTGTTTACTGTGCGTGGGGTGTTCTGTGTACTGTGCGGTGTGTCTGTGTACTGTGTGGTGTCCTTTTGCGTGTGTCGTGTACTTTGCGTTGTCTGTTGTACGTCGTGTACTGTGGGCGTGTTCTGTATACCGTGTGCGTGTGTCGTTATACCGTGGTTCTGTGTCTGTGTACCCGTGTGCGTGTGTCTGGACTGTTGCGTGTTTCCTGTGTACTGGCATGTGTCTGTGTGTCTGTGTACTGTGTGTTTGTCTGGATACTGTGTGTGAGTCTGTGTACTGTGTTGTCTTGATATGTGGTGTGTCGTGACTGTGTGTGTCTGGATCCTGTGCGTGTATCTGTGTACTGTGCATGTGTACTGGGGCCTGTGTGTGTTCGTGTAACTGTGTGTGTGTCTGGATACTGTGGCGGTGTCTGTGTAACTGTGTGTGTGTCCTGATACTGTGTGTGTGTGTCTGGAATACTGTGTGTGGGTTGTGTCTGGATACTGTGTGTGTGTCTGGATACTGTTTGTGTTCCTGGATACTGTGTGTGTGTCTGGATACTGTGTGTGTTTCTGGATACTGTGTGTGTGTCGGATACTTGTGTGTGTCTGGATTATGTGTGTGTGTGTAGACTGTGTGTGTGTGTGTGTGTGTAGACTGTGTGTGTGTGTGTGTGTGTGTCGGGTGTATACTGTTGTTGTGTCTGGATACTGGTGTGTGTCTGGATACTGTGTGTTTGTCTGGATACTGTGTGTGTGTCTGGATAACGGTGTGTGTCGGGATACTGTGTGTGGTGTGGTGGTGGGTGTTGTGAGTGTTGTGTGTGTGTGTGGTGTTGTGTGTCTTGGATAACTGCGTGTGTGTGTCCTGGATACTGTGGTGTGTTTGTTGTGTGTGTGTGGATACTGTGTTGTGTGTGTCTGGATACTGTGTGGTGTGGTGTCTGGATACTGTGTGTTGTCTGGATAATGTGTGTTGTTTGTCTGGATTCTGTGTGTGTGTCTTGGATACTGTGTGTGTGTGTGTGTATCTGTGGGTGGTGTCCTGGAATACGTGTGGTGTGTCTGGATACTGTGTGTGTCTGGATTACTGTGAGATAGGTAGGTATTTTTGCCATGGCATTGTTTTTGGTCTCTTCAAACTTTGCCTGTCTTAAATTCCCTTCTGAGAGCCCCATGTTACTCGCATATTATGGGCTCCATTGTCACTGGCCCTTGTCCTAGGGATTTGACTCCATCTTTCACATAACCTTTGGTTTGAATTTGATAATTTCTTTTCCTGCAGCACAACTCCATCCCTTTATCCCTCTGCATTATTAACCAAACTGCGATTCCATAGCACCAGCTTTGTTAAGGATTTCTATACACATTCCAATGCAATTTAGTTTCTAGCGAGACGCGATAGTGGTGCAAATAAAGCTTTTCACCGGGAAAGAAGTACAACGCCCAAATCAATTAACTCTGCGGAGCACATGTTCCTGACTGTGCCTCGTAATCGCCTGTCAAGTCGGCAGCTGCTCACCCACTCACATCTACTTCCCTATCATACTAAACGGAAAACCTTCCTGTTTCAGCCTTTGAAAATGCTGGAATAAATCTAATATTTAGAGGATTTTGCACGGACAGCACAAGAATTAGGTGGTATTCACCAGGCAGTAGATTTGATTTTCTTCCCATTGCTTTGTGGATTACTGCTGGCCTTTCTCGCTGTCAATGGTCAAGACGCTGCAATATTCTTCTATTATTTTTGCAGACATATTAATAAAGAAATATTGGATTGGGGCTTCAATAGTTCCCTCGTGACCTGTGTCCCATAACCAGCTCAATCGTCTTTCCATCCTCCAGTATGTTCATAGTGAAAAGCTTTTGTGTTACCGTTGTTAAAGCAGCAGTACGTTATATACCATTCCATAGTTTGAAGCAGGGGTCTCCTCCGGAGATGACCTGTGTTAATTTCAGCTCCGGGACCCCTGCTTCCAAGATAACCTACCTTTTGTAGGAGTGCCGTATCTCTGGAAGTTCACAGGTCCAGTCACGCGGGCCAATCAGGAATCCGCACTGGATGCCATCACGGCTTCCTATTGGTCCGTGTCAACGTGGGATAGTTAGCCACCGTTAGATTAGACAAAACCGTTTCTCTCCTGACGGTATTGAACCGACACAATGCTTATGGGAGTAAGTTGTCCTGGAAGCAGTGGGTCCTCAGAACTGAAATAGCATCGTTACGCTTTAAGGCTTTCAGGACAATTAGAAAATCTATTAATATATTCAAGATATGCACAATGTTTAGAAAGAAAGATAATGGTCGTATTTACTGACGTGCTGTGCCATAAGACACCTTCTGGTGCTGAAAGACTTACAGTGAATGACCATGAGGTTACTCTCACACACACAGTGGTGTCCCTTCAGGGAGATTCTTTCTCAGTCTACAACATTATCATTAAATGTCCACCTCTTCAGATTCCATTCCAGCTACTAACGCTCCCTTCGTGCTTATTTTAAACAATGCCAGGAACACACACTCTATACCCAACATTGGCCCAGATACATCAAGAGTGGTACGGAACTGGATGAGATGTCTCCTTGCATGTTAGGAGATTAGGAACAGCTCCAGTTTTCTTACGAATGTAATCTATGCCTTTGTGTGTCACTGACAGCAGCAAAAAGCACAGGAAACCGTCCATCTGAGAAAGAAGAGGACCTTTCTTATACAGATAAATAGATATGCCAGCTTATTTTGGTTTGTGTTTGTAGATTGCTCCAGCTGTTTCTCTAAGGCGTATGCCTATTTAAAACGGAGGGGAATTACGGGAGCACATTTTCACCTCGTTTGTCAGTTTCATCACTCCTAACAACACATGAAATTCATGCCATTATCACCAATAATTAGACACTTTGCACCAGTTTCATGTCCTGTATTAGGGTTCCCATTATCAGAATCCATTGTAACACTGTCTCTGTCTGGGACTCACACGGTATTAGGGTTCCCATTATCAGAATCCATTGTAACACTGTATCTCTCTGGGACTCACACAGTATTAGGGTTCCCATTATCAGAATCCATTGTAACACTGTATCTGTCTGGGACTCACACAGTATTAGGGTTCCCGTTATCAGAATCCATTGTAACACTGTATCTGTCTGGGACTCACACAGTATTAGGGTTCCCATTATCAGAATCCATTGTAACACTGTATCTGTCTTGGACTTCCCACTATTAGGGTTCCCCGTTATCAGAATCCATTGTACACTGTATCTGTCTGGGACTCACCAGTCATAGGGTTCCCATTATCAGAATCCCTTTTACACTGAATCTGTCTGGGCTCCACACTGTAGAGGGTTCCCCATTATCAGAATCCATTTGACACTGGCATCTGTCTGGCTGAACTCACAGGATTAGGGTTCCATTATCAGAATACCATTTGTAACCATGTATCTCGTGGACCCCCCCACAGTTATTAGGGTTCCCATTATCAGGAATCCTTGTAACACTGTTCTGTGTGGCTCACCACGTTATTATTAGGGTCCCGATTATCAGAATCCATTGTACACTACTATCTGTTTCTGGGACTCACAATGTACTTTAGTGGTTCCCATTATCAGAATCCATTGGTAACATCGTTCTTCGGGACTACACCAGCTGGTTATTAGGGTTCCCATTATCAGTAACCATTGTAACACATGTATCTCGGGCACCTCACACAGTATAGGGTTACATTATCAGATACCATTTGTAACACTGTATCTGTCTGGACTCACACAGTATTAGGGTTTCCCATTATGAATCCATTTTAACACTGTATCTTTCTGGGAAGCTCACAACGGTATTAGGGTTCCCATTTCGAGACACTATCGTCTGGGTACCTCACACGTATTAGGGTTCCCATTATCAGAATACATTGTAACACTGTATCTGTCTGGACTCACAGCGTATAGGGTTCCCATTATCAGAATCCATTGTACACTGTATCGTCTGGGACTCACATGGTATGAGGTTCCCCATTATCATAAATCCATTGTAACACAGTATCTGTCTGGTACTCCACAGTATTAGGGTTCCATTATCAGAATCCATTGTAACACTGTATCTGTCTGGGACTCACACAGTATTAGGGTTCCTTATCAGAATCCATTGTAACACTATGTCTGGGACTCACACAGTATTAGGGTTACCCATTATCAGAATCCATTGTAACACTGTATCTGTCTGGGACTCACACATATTACGGGTTCCATTATCAGAATCCATTGTAACACTGTATCTGTGGGACTCACACGTATAGGGTTCCATTATCAGAATCCTGTAACAAGTATCTGTCTGGGACTCACACAGTATTAGGGTTACATTATCAGAATCCATTGTAACACTGATCTGTCTGGGACTCACACGGTATTAGGTTCCCATTATCAGAATCCATTTGTAACACTGTATCTGTCTGGACTCACACGGTATTGGGGTTCCCATTATCAGAATCCATTGTAACACTGTATCTGTTCTGGACTCACGACGGTATATGGGTGTCCATTATCAGACAGACCATTGTTGTAACCTTGTATGTCATGGGACTCTGCCACAGTATTAGGGTTCCCAGTTATCCGAATCATTGTACGCAACTGATCGTCTGGGACTACACATGTATTAGGGTTCCCATTATCAGAATCCATTGTAACACTGTATCTGTCTGGGACTCACACGGTACTAGTACAGCTTCCAAACGGTTTGTACAGACCTGACGGGGGGATTTACCTTCCTTTCCAAGACTCTGCCTTCTAACTCTTTCCGACTCGCTGTCACAACACTCCCTTACTAAACTCCTTTAAGAGCATAACAATTGTCTGCCCTCCCCAAACTTAGGACATGTTGCTGTTGTGACCAGCTTGAGTTTGAACATTCCTTACAAAGTCATGACAGTTCGCAACCTTAGAGGACATGTGTGAATAGCGCTGGCCATAATATTCCAGGGGTAAATGTGTTTTGTACGCCCTCACACGCAGCCACGCCGGCTCACTGGCTCTCTAGTGGTGAGGATTCCAAAACTGACATTTTAACTATTTTCACTACAATGTGTGTGTTGCCAAAAACCATTTTTTTCCAGACAATACAGTAAGATAAAAATGATTTCCCCTCCTTTTTGAAGGCTTATTTGAATTAGCATTAAAGCTGGAATACCTACAGAAATACCCTCTCCCCTTTTAATTTTTTTTTTTTTTACTGTTCTGCTTATTTCTTTTTTTATTTAGAAGATAAATGAAAGAAAATATTGCATAGTATGGCCTAATTCTCTTATAGAAAAACATATATATTTGCTGACAAATACAATGCTAAAAATCATACAGTATAACAGCAATTTTCTTTTCCCTTTCAAATATTGATCATTGTTTTATAGACAGATGCTACAGAACACATTCAATATTTTGAAGATGGACATCTATTTGGTGATAGAATCTTAATGAAACTCTGCTCCCGCCCGTCTCTAAGTTATCTCTCTACTTTAATCATTTTCTTGGAAATATTTTCTTTCACTAATCATAAAACATTCTGCGACTGCATGTGAAACGTGCGTGCGCCTTACGCTTTGTTATTAAAGAATTGGGCGTGTATAAAAGTTGTGGAAAGACCTCAGGGAAAGGTGAGGAGTTGTGATGCCTCTCTAAAAGAAACATCCTGTCCCTACAGGTTACTGTTTTCTGAAATCATATTGTTTCATTTTGTTGTAGGCAGAAAATGCCACTTCCCATTGGCTTAATGTACCCATGGCAATAAACAATGAACGTAGCAACACTAAAAAAAATTCATGTGGAAACACCTTCTCTACGTGAATGTCTTCAGTCAATAATAGAAGACGGATTTAATCCAATATTTGACAAGTGTTGACTTCCTTCCTTGGGGATATATTATCTGGAAAATGTTTGTTAATTATACAAGCTAAGATCCTTAAATCAATCTTAGTATGCTTTGAATGTAGTCATGTCGCTTTAGGCATTGTTTGATTTGGGAAACCTTTGTCAAACACTCTTTGAAAGCCTATTCGGCTTAAGTGCCTTTGATTTCTGAAATGTTTTTAACCAAATGTATTTAGACACTTCTATTTCCTGTCTAAGAATCCATCTCACTTGAAGGTTTCAAAGATTAAACCAATTAACCGATATATGATGTCAATATGTAATCATAATGATAGGCAGCACTTATTTGGTCATACAAAAAAGGGAAATCAATAAATTGACTTTTTGCTAGCTGCATAAAAAGTTGTGATTGGATACATGGCTTAATGACCGACTTAAAACGCATGTTTTTGGGGGGCTAACTGCTACCAAACTGGGGCGGTAATGTGCGAAGAAACAGAACCAAGTTTATAAGAGTGGTCCATTTGGGACTTCTTGTCTTTGATTATTCAGGTACTGTTTATTGCATCAGTATTGGTCCAGTTATGGAACCTAGAAAATTAGGTCTAGTGTCCGTTGATGTGACCTTTTTATTATTACGTCTTTCTCGGCGTTGTATGGTGACACGACCATATTCGATCAACAACGTTACATAAGAGACCTTCCTGCCTGTCAAGTGAATAATAGGGTGTAAGGTGTCTTCTAACATGGCAGGTGTCTTATAGAGTAACAACGCTCAGTAATTTGTCCCTTCATGGCCCATTCCCTGGAATGGGTGTGTAACCGGAATCCCAGCATGGTCAGCCACATAATGTGTCTCTCAGTATGGAGTAGCACATCTTAGTAAATCTGGCCCTTAATGTGCCACTGATTTTCAGCAGTTGCCGTCTCATAGACTCAGCGTGTTTCACTGAGAAAGTATCAGTATAACTAAAGCCCGATAAGTCGGCACCAAACCCGGAAACCTCTCCGATTTCGCTCCTTGAGGTTGACGTCTCTAACTTTTGCAGTGCGCAGTAGTACTTCTGTGGTTTCTGCTCATGATTTAAGCCCTTTGGGATTGCAAAGACTGCTTTCCTTTTGTCTTGTCTTCTAGAATTAATGGTTTTCATAACTATTAATGAAATGTAATATATGTGACTTCTGAGATTAATAAAAAGAAAAGAGAATGCAAAAATATTATTCTGTAGCTTTCTCAAGTGCTTTCTTGAGAGGAATATTATTTAAAAAAAGAAGTAACTTGTTTTGGAGATAAATCAGTCTCACCGGCACTAGTGTATGTAATAATCATTGCAAGTGTTTCTTGCCAGAGAGGATTTCACTGTATTATAGAAAAATGGAAGTGAGGTAATGTACACTGTGTTGAAAGTCAATACTTACTGTACTGCTCGCAACAAGCGGTGGGGAATTAATTTGGGAGGCCCCTGAAGCCTTAGTGAGGGTCGGGTCACCAAACTTGCCTTACAGAGTCTGGACGCTGATTGGACAATAGAACTAAAGACTAGTTTTTAACTTTTTAGGGGTCATGGAATAAGATAATATGTATCTAACACTGCAATGGATTATTATCTCAGTATATACAGTATACAGTATATGTGTAGAATAGCTGACATTGCTATCACCAATTACATTATACTAGGGATGTCTAGGGATGAGAAATAATGTGAAAGCGTTCACCTTGCAGTATTACAGAGCGTTATTATCAGTATAGCTGGCATTTATACGGCTTGGACGTTACTAAACAGTTGGTGTTGGGAAATGCAATAAATTGCAGCAAAACTGATATCTGCATATTATTCATCTATACCAGGGCTCTGCCACTAATTCTCCAAAGGGGCCAGATCAGAGAACATTTAGTAAGCAACTAGTATATTTGCACAGTCTAAGGGCCACATAAAGACCCTTTGCAGGCCCCCAGTGGACCAGTCCTGTTCTATATACCGTGTCCTTTTGAAGTGTTCTGTTTGTTGTGTTCAGTTCAGGGTATTGTATCTGTAAGATTAACTGGCTGGGGGAGCTGGTTCCCAATACAGATCAGTCACCCCAACAGCCCCCCCAGCAGCAATTCTTCAAGGTTTTACATGGTAAGAACAGTGTCACTGGCAGAACAGCTTTGATCTGTGATTTATGTGAGCTCAGCAATTAAACAGAGCTTCTATATGTCCATCATTATGTGATGAGTGTGCGTTTCAGTAGCATTATAATATCATTATTCCTGTATTACAGCCTGTGATCTAGGAACATGTGAGTTAAGTCCCGTGCCTCGGTGTGAGAACGGGCGAGTCCCCACACTGACAAATCCAGGACGCTGCAAAGCAAATTATGAGTGTGGTAAGTACACACACTCCCATTACTCTGCACTACACACCATGTATTTTACTGCTAATAGATTGTGTGAACTTTTCAAGCACTATAAAAAGTTTAAAGGCTAATAAACATATTGACTGATTTTGCGTAAGCTTCCTGAAAAGTTATAATGGAGAGATGAATTGACTTAAATCCCACATCAAATTAGACAGTTGTATCCTACAGGATTACATACCTTCCTGGCACTGAAAGTGTTACAGTTCAATCTCACATTCTTTACTAATTTAACTCATATAAACGGTCTGCAGAATTTAATATCAATCACTGATACTGTGCGTGTGTCTGTGTACTGTGCGTGTGTCTGTGTACTGTGCGTGTGTCTGTGTACTGTGCGTGTGTCTGTGTACTGTGCGTGTGTCTGTGTACTGTGCGTGTGTCTGTGTACTGTGTGTGTGTACTGTGCGTGTGTCTGTGTACTGTGCGTGTGTCTGTGTACTGTCTGTGTACTGTGCGTGTGTCTGTATACCGTGTGCGTGTGTCTGTATACCGTGTGCGTGTGTCTGTGTACCGTGTGCGTGTGTCTGTGTACTGTGCGTGTGTCTGTGTACTGTGCATGTGTCTGTGTGTCTGTGTACTGTGTGTTTGTCTGGATACTGTGTGTGAGTCTGTGTACTGTGTGTGTCTGGATACTGTGTGTGTGTCTGTGTACTGTGTGTGTCTGGATACTGTGCGTGTATCTGTGTACTGTGCATGTGTACTGTGTGTGTGTCTGTGTACTGTGTGTGTGTCTGGATACTGTGCGTGTGTCTGTGTACTGTGTGTGTGTCTGGATACTGTGTGTGTGTGTCTGGATACTGTGTGTGTGTGTGTCTGGATACTGTGTGTGTGTCTGGATACTGTGTGTGTGTCTGTATACTGTGTGTGTGTGTGTGTGTGTATACTGTGTGTGTCTGTATACTGTGTGTGTGTGTCTGTATACTGTGTGTGTGTGTCTGGATACTGTGTGTGTCTGGATACTGTGTGTGTGTCTGGATACTGTGTGTGTGTCTGGATACTGTGTGTGTCTGGATACTGTGTGTGTGTGTGTGTGTGTGTGTGTGAGTGTGTGTGTGTGTGTGTGTGTGTGTGTGTCTGGATACTGCGTGTGTGTGTCTGGATACTGTGTGTGTGTGTGTGTGTGTGTGGATACTGTGTGTGTGTGTGTCTGGATACTGTGTGTGTGTGTCTGGATACTGTGTGTGTGTCTGGATAATGTGTGTGTGTGTCTGGATACTGTGTGTGTGTCTGGATACTGTGTGTGTGTGTGTGTATACTGTGTGTGTGTCTGGATACTGTGTGTGTGTCTGGATACTGTGTGTGTCTGGATACTGTGAGAGTAGGTAGGTATAATTTTGCCATGGCATTGTTTTTGTTCAGCTTCATACTTTGCCTGTCTGAAATATAACTTCTGAGAGCCCATGTTACTCGCATATTATAGGGCTCCATTGTCACGGGCATTTCCTAGGGGATTTGACTCCATCTTTCAACAAATAACCTTTGGTTTGAATTTGATGAATTTCTTTTCCTGCAGCACAACTCCATCCCTTTATCCCTCTGCATTATTAACCAAACTGCGATTCCATAGCACCAGCTTGGTTAAGGATTTTCTATACACATTCCAATGCAGTGAGTTTCTAGCGAGAAGCGATAGTGTGCAGAATAAAGCTTTTCACACGGGAAAGAAGTACAAACCCCAAGCAATGTTTAACCTCTGCGTGAGCACATGTTCCTGACTGTGCCTCGGATCGCCTGTCAGAGGCTGCAGCTGCTCAACTCACATCTACTTCCAGTATTCAGTATAACGGAAAACCTTCATGTTTCAGCCTTTGAAATGCTGGGAATAAATCTAATATTTAGAGGATTTTGCACGGACACAAAGAATTAGGTGGTAGTCACCAGGCAGTAGATTTGATATTTTCTTCCCATTGCTTTGTGGATTACTGCTGGCCTTTCTCGCTGTCAATGGTTCAAGACCTGCAATATTCTTTCTATTTTGCAGACATATTAATAAAGAAATATTGTATTGGGGACTTCAATAAGTGTACCCAGCGTGACCTGTGTCACATAACTCAGCTATGATCGCTTTCTCATCCTCCAGTGATGTTCTAGTGAAAGCTGTTTGTGTTACCGTGGTTAAAGCAGCAGTACAGTATATATTTTATTCCTAGTTTGAAGCAGGGGGTCTCCGGAGATGACCTGTGTTAATTTCAGCTCCGGGGACCCCCTGCTTCCAGAGATACCTACCTTTTGTAGGGAGTGCCGGTATCTCTGTGAAGTTCAAAGGTCCAGGTCACGCGGGCCAATAGGAATCCGCACTGGATGACATCACGGCTTCCTATTGGTCCGTGTCACGTGGGATAGTTAAGCCACCGTTAGATTAGACAAACCGTTTCTCTGACTGTAGTGACACCGACACTGCTATGGAGGTAAGTATGTCTGGAAGCAGGGGGTCCCCAGAACTGAAAATAGCACCGTTACGCTTTAAGGCTTTCATGGGACAATTAGAAAATCTATTAAATATATTCAAATATGCAACAATTGTTAGAAAGAAAAGATAATGGTCGTATTTACTGACGGTGCTGTGCCATAAGACACCTTCTGGTGCTGAAAGACTTACAGTGAATGGACCAGGAGGTTACTCTCAGCACCACAGGGTGTCTTCAGGGAGATTCTTTCTCAGTCTACAACATTCATTAAATGTACACCTCTTCAGATCCATTCCAGCTACATAAACGCTCCACTTCGTGCTTAGTTTAACAACTGCCTAGGAACACACACTCTATACCCAACATTGGCCCAGATACATCAAGCAGTGGTAAGGAAACTGGAGGAGATGTCTCCTTGCATGTTAGGAGATATAGGAACAGCTCCAGTTTTCCTTACTAATGTATCTAGGCCTTTGTGTGTCACTGACAGCAGCAAAAAGCACAGGAAACCTCCACTGAGAAAGAAGAGGGACCTTATATTATACAGATAAATATATATGCCAGCTATTTTGGTTTGTGTTGTAGAGTGCTCCAGCTGTTCTCAGAGGCGTATGCAGTATTTAACGGAGGGGAAATTACGGGAGCACATTTTCACCTCTCGTTTGTCTATTTCATCACACCTAACAACACATTAAAGTCATGCAATTAGTCACCAATAATTAGACACTTTGCACAGTTTCATGTCTTTTATGGAGAACTTGCAAGATAAGGCACAGCCTCAGATAATTACTTAATCAATGATTTTCATGACAGCAGAGATTAACGATGGATAACATTAACATTCATTGCAGAAACAACTTTTTCATCTCTAAATTTTAAATTAAAATCATTGTAGGAGAACAATCAGCATCTCGCCCTACATCTCAGCATCCATCCATCTCACCCTACATCTCAGCATCCATCCATCTCACCCTACATCTCAGCATCCATCCATCTCGCCCTACATCTCAGCATCCATCCATCTCGCCCTACATCTCAGCATCCATCCATCTCACCCTACATCCATCATCCACCTCTCACCCTACACAGATCATCATGCACTCTTGCAGACCATCCATACCATCCTACACTCGCCCCTCCACTCACATCTCAGCATCCATCATCTCTACGCCTACATCTCACATCCATCCATCCTCGCCCTACATCTCACCGCATCCACTCCTCTCACCCATACCTCTCAGCATCCATCCATCTCACTCTCACCCTACATCTCAGCATCCACTCCATCTCACACCCCTACATCTCAGCATCCTGCCATCCTCATTTACTTGCGTTGTTATCATGAATGGTACATAGACAACAAGTTACACATGCAATAGGAATTTTTTATGCCTTTTTAATGGCATTCCTATAATTAGCTTGCAGAAAGGAAAACTCAGAAAAGATCAGATTCCTGACTGCCCACCTTACAGAAAGCTCACAATTAGAAGATCCCAATGCTGTGATGAATTAAAGTACCTGCAGCGTACTAATCAACAGTCACCTGTCCAGCCGGATACATATCAATCACTACCAAATGAATGCGGGTGTACGGTGTGACTTGCATTCCAGACAAGTGAGAAGAAATGCATTGTTCTAACAACCCATTGAAGAGCTTGTAGGCAGTTGTGTAGAGACGGTTCTGGTTGAATCTGCTGCTGGTGGATCACGGAAACATGACATAAACAGGTTTAGATTTCAAGCAGAATAATATTCTAATCTATACACTATTAGTTGTGTTATACAAACATTTACATTGGATGTGACGTTATTTTTGTCCTAACCCTGCTGTCCCTGCATTGAAACTGGCATTTTGTTCTCATTGGCAGACAAAGTGTATTTATTATTACGTTTTAGTTGTAAAGTGCCAGCATATACCACCGCCGGGCTGGTACATGGGGGGAGCAGAGTTATGTATATTACATACACAGAATGACATGCCAAGTAAGGGCAGACATACAGATAACAGGAGTAATGAGGGCCTGATCCCGAGAGCTTCGCACTCTACAGGGAATAAGGGCAATGTTAGAACACAAGGTAAATTGGCTGCTCGTGAATATGAGGAATAAAGGAGAGGGCAGTAGTCAGAGATTACCTCAAGCAGAGGGCTTGGAGTAACTTGCCAGAACAGCATTATTATACGGTAAAGTCAGCACCGAGGCACTTATTAGCTCTTATCATTAAATAGTGCTTGCTGATAAAATGACAAGACAAAACACCAGTCTTGCGCTCTAGTGGCTTGACACAAGGTCTTGTGAAAGCCGTGAGGGGCATGATTATTATTGGATAACTGATAAATGTTTATATCCCTTTAAGGTGAATCTTGATACTGAAATGCTTTATAAGTACTATGAAAAGATTTTATAAGTACTAGATATATGAAATCCTTTGTTATACACTCTGTATACTTCCATTATTGATATAGTTTATACTAATCATATGATGCTGTAACTTAAAAAAACATCAGTAGTCTGTGTTTAAACTTATCCATTATATTTTCGTTTTCTGTTTTTAAGATTTCTTATGTGTATGTTGTAAAACCACCTTGTGTGCCGCCATTGCTATGGGATGTGTTGTGGAGATAGTTATCCACTTTAATGATTAATTTACACAGTGTTAGGGTTTAATACATTCCCTGTTCCTATTGGTGGCAACATCAACCACTCACCACTCCCTAATATCTTTTGGCTGCCATACCTATCAGCACTCTTGAAAAAAGTCCATAGCCTGGACGAAACATGTTAGCTGTTGCTGATGTTTGCTGCTAGCGATCAATAAAGTTTTTTTAGACATCCATGCGTTGGCTGTGAAGTTGCTGTGAACCCAGGACCATCTCATCCCTACCCCCTTCTTCCCGTGATGGAAGTATGCTGCTGACTCTGTGAACTTAAAAAACACTCCCGTGACTGAGAGTCTCACGACTGCAGAGGAGATTGTACGTACTATATACCTGATACACAGGTATTTCTTTATGTTATACATGTGTTACCAGGAAGTAATACATTGAGTTACTCTCATTCTCACGCATGTCCTGGGCACACGAGTTAAGATGACAAAAAAACGGGTTACAAATACATAGTAGCGCACTTTCCCCCACCTCCCCATGGGAGATGTGAAGCTACGCTGTATGTGGTGCGTTACCTGCGGCTCACAGGAGGCCTCGGGCCTCCGCTGCTGGGAGGCCTGGGGGTGCCCGCGATCCATCAGTTGCCAGCGACTCCACCGTGTACGGGGTCCTACTATGTGGGATAACCCCGTTACAGACCCCATGCAATAATAAACACAACACAACAGTAAGAGTCAAACAGTTTTAACGCATGCCTGAATAACAGTGGTAACAGTCCCACCAACTAGGCCACGCCGGCCGTTCCCTCCACTGTCCTCCAACACAATGTCCACCTGAATGGAATACCACCCCAAAGTACTGGAGGCGCCTTGGCACCCAACACCCTGGTGTCCACAAGTAGCAGCCCACCCAAGTGTGTGAGACAGCCCTGCCCCACCAAAAGACACGTGTCTACACAGTTGGTCGCCATCTTCTTGGTAACCTCGCGGGTATTCCAGCACTCCGGATTACTGCCATCAGCCCCAGTCCCAAAAGAGATATCGGATCACACTATCCAGTCGATGGTTGTTGTCCACGATGACGACTTCCGCCTCCAACTCTGGGTGACCTCCGGGTGGATAGGATCCACCATTGAGATATGCTCGCCCCTATATGGTGTTGTCTGGTCCATGCCACTCGGTATCGCCAGTTTTGCCATCGTGTCTGGTGTCTACCACTCTTCTGCCTTGGGCGCTCTCAGCACCACGGGGCCCCATGTCCCCATAACTGATGTGGCCGTACCCCTGCCAGAGGACACACAAGTCTGAGAGGAGTAGGGCCCTAGCTGGGAGCCTAAGGGGTTCTCTGGCCTAGTGCTGTCACTGATTCCCCTGCACATACACACCCTACCCCTTCCGCATCCCATTTCTGACTGGTCGTGCTCCCTGCGTGCGAATGCAGCTATAGTAACTTCTGGTGCAGGAATGCTGGCGCCCCTACCTTCGCGCGTGTACCATGTGAACTGCAACCCAATGGGCTGCTGGTGCGCTTGTAGTCCCGCGCAGGACCGTCCTGCTATGGCCGCCTCGCGCCCTGCCTGCGCATGCGCAATCGCATCCAAGATGGCGGTGCCCCCTGCAAGGGGTGCTGCTGGTAACCTCTGGCGTCGAGTCGTCTGCCATAAACCACCCCCCCACATTCTCCCCCAGCCTCCGCTGCAGCCAGAGGTAGGGGGCAGATGGAGACATGGGGGACCAAGGCTATACATCAGTTACATAAGTGAACAGGGTATGCATTATATACAAGACATTGCATGCACGAGTTACAGATAATATTATTATGGCGTATGCAGACCTTTACAGACCAGATTAAATGTGAGACAAGCTTTATTTTGGAAAGAACTTAAACTGGTGTTGGATGTGAGAGTCTCTGGTGGTTTGTTCCAGTTTTGGGGTGCACATAAGAGAAGGAGGAGCGGAGGATAACTTTGCTGAACCTTGGGACCATAACAGTCTCTTGGAGTCAGATCTCAGATGAAAAGTGCTGCATGTGGTAGGTTGAGGAGCCTTGTTCGCCCGTAGGACGACGGGTAGCTTGTCCCAGAAAGTATTGAAGGCAAGACAGGACAGTGAACAGTGTGCCTACGACCAATCTAGTTCTTTGAGCATATTCGCAGTGATGTGTTTGTGTTGAATTGGAGAACAAACAGTATATGAATTTGTAGAGGTAGAAGCTACACTCGGGTCTATTGTTTCATCTCCTCACAGTCTCCATGGTTAATGAATTCCACATTTTTAACTCCCCTTACCTGCCTGTAAAAGAACCCCTTTCCCTTTGTTGCTGGTGAATATCTCCTTTCCTCCATCCTTAGGGGATGACCCTATAGTCCTTTGTACTCCCCCTTGGGGATGAATAGTTCTTTTTGAACCTCCATGTATGTCCCCGAACTATATTTGTATATAGTTATCTCATAACCTTTTAGACGCCCTCTTTTCTAATGTAAAATAAATCATTTAAGCTTCCCTCTCCTCTAATAGATTGTCCCATCCCTTTATAATTGGTGGCTCTTCTCTGACTCTATCTACTTTCCAAATGTCTTCTTTTTGAGAGTGGTTGCCCAAATTGTACTCTATAATTCAAGGTGTGGTCTTACTAATGCTTTGTAAAGGGGCATATTATGTTAAAACTTCCCTTCCATCCCATTGCCCGTTGATGCAAGATAAGATCTTGTTTGCCTTTGCGCTACTGCATGACTGGGCCATATTGCTAAGCCTGCTGCTCTACAAGCACTCCTAAATCCTTCTCCATCACGGATTCCTCCAATGTATCCCCATTAAATTTAAGTCGCCTGTTTATTCTTGTTTTCCAATACAACAGGCACTTACAAATCGTTGCTCAGTTGTTTACAGGGAGACCGTTATGGGGTGTTTTATACCCCCCTCAAATTAAACTGTAATTAAACAGATCCCCCTTATCAGAGAGGCCAGCCTTAAACGTGTCAATGAAAAGTGGAAGATAAGACACCATACACAGAGTCGGTCCGGCCAGCGTCTCTGTCAAGAGGAAAAGAGTGTGTTTAAAACAAGTTGGGTTTGTGAAGCTATATTCAGATCCTGGTGTGTTACACCACAGTGTGTTACACCACAGTGTGTGTCCTATACGTGTGTACCACCATCACGATGGTGTTATACCACAGTGTGTACACACCACAGTGGTGTTCATAACCGAGTTGTTACCACTGCAGGGTTGTGTTACACTACAGGTGTTACTATGTGTTTTATAGACAACAGTGTGGTACACACTGCTTTGGTTTATACTACAGGTGGTTACACTGGGTCCTCTCGAGCTCTAATCTGAACCATGTACCTTCGAAGAGATTGTCCACATTTTCGGACACTTTAATTTTTCTAGGGTAAGGGATCGGGCGTAAGCCCCTAAATTTCTGTGGGTGCAGCTAATTGTGGTGTATGTGCGGCGTTGTGTTCTTTAAATTGCCGTGGGGGGATGCTGAGTGAGACAACTGGAGGACTGGGGCTGTTTTTAACAGCCACGTCACACAACACACACACCCCGTGTGCACGGGTAAGCTGTACGTGACAAATACATTATTTGGCTTTTTTTTAAAGAAACAGATTTATTGTTATTGTATGTCTTTTATTTTATAAGCGCCATAAATGTACATAGCGCTTCATCACCAGTAATCCACTGGGTAACTTCTTATAAATAAACATATAATATAAATCACGGCCATGGGATAAAGTGCTCTCAGACAGAAGTAACAAGATGCACAGAATATCCTTCCAGGGAAATGAGCTTCAACCTCTCACTTGGAGTCTTTATCTTTATCTTTATCAGGTTTGCGTACATAAAATAATGGTTATCAGCTTGGAGCTTCCTGGAAGACGATCAAACGTGCTCCGCACCATTAGGAAGACTCGTCTCACCGGGCACTCATAAAGCGGCAGTCGCTCTGGAGAAAGACATGCAATACTATCCTGCCAACAAGTAAGTGCTATCAGTTACCACACTTGGGTTCTGGTGCTGATGGATTAAATACAAATAAATTTACCAAACTTCATGTTGGATTATTTTGTTTTCTAGATTACTAATACTTTTTATCTTTATTGTCACGGGGACCAGCCACTTTTACACCCAAACTACTCGGTGTCCACCCGAGCACCCACAAGACTGGCAGGTTTGTTGAATCAAAATGAGGTTATTCTGGCACGGCCGGCACTCGAGCCAACAAAATACACAATACAAGATACGACAACTGGGGCCTGACAACCGGTGGGCATGCCTTGGGACACTCTACCTCCTACGTGTGCGGGCCTGGGGAGCAGACTCTAGCCTCGCAGGTGCAGGGCCTGGGGAGTGTCTCTTACAGCCTCGCTAGGGTGCAGGGCCTGGGGATGACCACTCGCTAGGTTGGCAGCTCTGATAGCCTGCCTCGTAGGTGCAGGGCCTGGGAGTATCCTAGCCTCGCTAGCGTGCAGGGCCGGAGAGAGAGACTCTCCTCCTGCCGGGGCCCGGTGATGGCTTTGCCCACGGTGCACCTGGTGCAGTATCTCTAGCCTCGCTAGTCGCGGGCCTGGGGATCAGTCCTAGCCCTCGCTAGGTCGCACGGGCCTGGGGAGGCAGACTCTCTACCCTGCTAGCGTGCACGGGAGCCTGGGGAGGACTCAGCCTCGTACGCGACCTGGAGCATCTAGGCTCCGCAGGGGGGCCTGGGGAGTAGTCCTCTACACTCCTCGCTAGGCTGCGGGGCCCTTGCGGGACGAGACTTAGCCTCCTAGGTGTCAGGGCCCTCGGGATGACCAGCCGCTCCTGCTACCTGAGCTAGCTCGCTCGCTAGGTGGCAGGGGCCTGGGATGACTCTAGCCTCCCTAGTGGCAGGGACCTGTGAGCAGCTCTACGCTTCGGGTCCTGGAGTGACTCTCAAGCCGAGGTCATCGGCTCGGGGACGTAAGACTCTAGCCCCTCGCTAGTGTTGGCAGGGGGCCTTGGCGAGCAGACTCTCGCCTCGCTGGGGGGCTTTAACCTGCTCGTGGTGCAAAGGGACCTGGGTGCAGTACTCAATCTCGCTAGGTGAGGCCTGATCTAGCTCCCTCGCAAGTGCTGGACGCCTCGGAGAGACTCTACCCTAGCCTCGCTATTGCAGACTTGGGAGCCTAGTGCTAGGTAGGAGACTCTGGAAGTCCTCCTGCGGACCCTCGCTACGCGTGCAGGGCCTGGGGAGCTACCCTACGCCCTCCCTAGCGTGGCAGTGCCTGGGACGTACAGAAACTCTAGCCTCCGGCTGAGTGCAGGGGCCCCTCGGGGCAGACATAACCTCTAGCCCTCGCTGCGGGCAGGGGTCCATGGGTAGATAACCGTCCTAGCCTCAAGTGCAGGCCGTGAGAGACTACTCTAGCCTCGCTAGGTGCAGGGGCCTGTGGAGAGACTCGCCCTCATCAGGGCCTTGGGCCAGCCCCCGCTAGTCGCAGGGGCCTGGGGATAGACTCTACCAGCCTCGCTAACGTCGAGGATGCTGGGGAGAGACTCTAGCCGCCTCGCGTAGGCTGCAGGGCCCTGGGAGTACTACCCACACCTCTAGGTTGGCAGTGGCCTGGGAGAGCAAGCTACTACCTTCACTAGGTTGCAGGGGCTGGGGTAGTCTCTACACTCGCTATGCATGGCCTGGAGCACTCTGCCTAGTGCACGGGACCTGGGGCCAGTGATCCTAGCCTCCGCTAGTCATGCCTGGGAGACGGCCCTCGCTGGGAGGGCTGGAGAACTCTAGCCTCACTACGGGCCTGCGGGAACTCAGCGTTGCTTGGTGCAGGCAGGACTTGATGACTCTAGCCCTCGCTAGGTGCGGGCCTGGGGAGCGAACTCTAGCCCCTCAGCTAGCGGTGCAGGGCCTGGGGGTTAGCGAGCTCTAGCCTCGCTAGGTGCAGGGTCCTGGGAGTTAGACTTAGCCACTCCGCCTAGGTGGCGGGCCTGCGGGAGGTAGACTCAGCCTCTTGCTACGGTGCAGCGGGTGCTGGGAACTGGACTCTAGCTTCGCTAGGTCAGGGGCTGGCGAAGAGCTCTCTAGCTCGCTAGGTGCAGGGGCCTGGGAGAGAGTCCTCTAAGCCTCTGGCGCTCCAAGGGGTGCCGGGGCCTGGGGAGGAGCTCCTAGGACCCAGTAGGTGCAGCTACGGCCTGGGGCACTAGACTGAGCCGCCAGCCTCGCTAGGTGCAGGGCCTCGGGGTGAGTAACCCTCAGCCTCGCTAGGTGCGGGGCCTGGGAGTAGACTCTAAGCCTCACTAGGTGCAGGGGCCTGGGAGAGATCTCTAGCCTCGCTAGGTGCAGGGCCGGGGAGTGAACTCTAGCCTCGCTAGGTGTCAGGGGCCTTGAGTTCTCAGCTGGATCAGTGCCTAGATCCTGCTCGCTAGTGCAGGGGCCTGGGGAGGCTCTGCCGCAGTGCTGCCCTGGATCCTAGCATAGGTGCAGGGGCCTGGGGCGTTACTTCATCAGCCTCGCTAGGTGCAGGGGCCTGGGAGAGGAGCTCTAGCCTTGGCTAGTGGCATGGGGCCGTGGGGAAGGAGTCTCTATGCTCTCGTCTAGGTGTCGGGGCCTTGGGAGTTGGTCTAGCCTCGCTAGGTGCATGTGGGACCTGGGGAGGTATCTCTAGCCTCGCTAGGTGCAGTGGTCCTGGGAGGAGTCTCTAGCCCTCGCTAGGTGCGGGGCCCTGGGAGTAGTCTCTAGGCCCTCGCTAGTGCAGGGGCCTGGGGAGGAGTCCCCTCTATCCTCTCTAGGTGGCAGGGCCTGGTGAGTAGACCCTCTAGCCTCGCAGGTGCAGGGCTTGAGCATGAGTCCTCTAGCCTCGCTAGCTGCAGGCCTGGGGGCCGAATCCTCTAGCCTCGCTACGTTCGGGGCCTGGTGAGCATTCTCTAAGCCTCGGTAGGTGCAGGGGCCGGGGAAGGAGTCCTCTAGGCCCTCGCTACTGCCACGGGGCCTTGGGACGTCTCTAGCCTCGCCTATTTCAGGCGCCTGGGGGAGGATTCTCTAGCCTCAACTCAGGTTCAGGGGCCTTGGGAGCGAGTCTCTATCATCGCTATGTGCAGGGGCCCCTGGGGAGGAGTCTCTGCTCGCTAGGTGTCACGGGGCTGGGAGGAGTCTCTAGCCAGCCTCAGCTGGTGCAGGGCCTGGGAGGGAGTCTCTAGCCTCCGCTACGTGCAAGGGGCCGGGAGCGACTCTAGCCTCGCTAGGGCGGTGCAGGGGCCGGGTGTGACTACTCCTATGATAAGAGACCCCCAGGTCCCAACAACGCCGAGGAAGGTTCTCCTGTTTGTTCCCAAGGGGGTTTTGCCTGCTCCTCCCTGCATGCACAAATAAAGAATAGGCAGTTTTATCCACACCTGGCTCCCTGGCTGTGCGCCATTCATCTTTCTTTTGCCTTCACCATAGACTGTGGATTCCTTCTGGCTGGCACGCCTGCACTCACAAACCCCTGGAGATGACGTGAGTGGGTTTCTTTATGGGTTTAGACTGTCATGGTTAAGTTGGGACAACTGTCATTATGCTTACAAAAGTTATATTGGTACCCCCACTTCCTCCACTGGTATCCCTCCAGGGTTTTGTTTTATAGCTTGATGGATTTCATCTGGTTGAGCACCCTAAATATTTTTCTCGCTAGGTGCAGGGGGCTGGGAGGAGCTCTAGCCTCGCTAGGTGCAGGGGCCTGGGGAGAGTCTCTAGCCTCGCTAGGTGCAGGGGCCTGCTTCCAGTAGATTGCCCTGTCCGCTCCTCGTCACCGACAGGATATCAGAGTGCTGATCAACACACACGCAGACCCCTTGACATTATCCCTCCGCTGGTCACAGTCAAATCCAAACTCCTTCACAGAATGAGAATTCTAATCAATCGGTGGTTCTGTTCTCGGCTGACAGATTCAATCTGTCAGTGGTGACATTGGATACCGAGGCTTGAGCCTCATTACTCCAAGTTTTCTCTTTTGATGTATTTGTTGGCACATTTAGAACGCTTCTTGATCTGTGTTACGACCGCAGTTGACTTGGTTCACAGGGTCAAGCGCTGTGATGGGTCGTGGGTAGCGGTCGATGGGTTTTGCAGAAATCACAGCAAGCTTCCTGATCAGCGGATTGCCATACTGGTCCAGTCCTTTTGAAAATTTCTTGTTGAGCTGTGACCCTGTGAGGTCTGCTATCTTGTGGAAGTGGCGCGTTGGACGCAATCCAGCAGCACACGTGTTCGTGCTTTTGAAGAGTGATCTTGCCGTTCGTGGCAACACCGCTCCACTATAGACTAATGCTCTGATCAGTGCCCCTTATATAGCCCCCGAGGACTATCTTTATGGGACAGGGACTGCTGGCAAACCAGAGCACGGGATTGAGTTGGTGCCACCAGTGCCAGAGGAGTGGGCGTGTGCTAGAGCACTCAAGAACTCTCGCCACTGGTAGGAGACAAGGGTCGCAGTGAACAAGAACCTCTCCTTCCTGAAGAGCCCATACCCACCTGATTGCCAATCTTCCCCACTCACAAAAATGTCTTGACACCTTTGTCTCAATTCCATGCAAGTGCTTAAGCTAAGTTAATTACCCAGTCTGCTTGCAGATAAATTATTACCATACAATCCACATTTGCAGGGCTGACACTCAAATCACATACATTACAGTGATTAACACAAATCACATGCATGTGCTGGCTTCACTAAACTGGGGGATTGCATTCACAGGGAATAAAATCCTTTTACTGAGTATTACAGACATGCTATTTATATTCCCTGTCTCCTCTAACATAAAGTACATTTGGCCAAACCAGCCTTACATGGTGGCCAAGTGATGGTTTTAGGGGTAGTAGCTGGGTTCACCTGCACTTATTTTGTAGGCCAGATATCCCCTATCGTCATAATTATTATTTGACATTAAAAACAGCCAATTCACCTTAATCTTTAACGTTACTGGAGTAAATATATTATTGTTACAGCACATTGTTTTACGGTACCTTGATTGTTGTGAACAGAGGACTCTAACCCCCTTACCTACTTGATTTTGTAAACCTGATTGTTACCATTTACGCGTTATAATGGTTTCTAAAGGCAAGCGCTGATTATACACACTTCTAATTAGAATGTTTTCATACAAAAAAAAGAAGGAAAGAAAGACTAAGACCCCTTTTCATATACAGTACTATGAAACCCCTTCCCATATACTGTACTATGAAGCCCTTCCCATATAAATGAAGCCCCTTGCCATATACTGTACTATGAAGCCCCTTCCCATATCGGATACTATGAAGCCCTTCCCGATATAACCAATGAAGCCCTTGCCATATCTGTACGATATGAAGCCCCTTCCCGATAATACGATGAACCCCTTCCCATACGATGAAGCCCCTTCCATATACGATGAAGCCCCTTCCCATATACGATTAAGCCCTTCCCATATACTATGAAGCCCCTTTTCATATACAGTACTATGAAACCCCTTCCCATATACTGTACTATGAAGCCCTTCCCATATACAGTGAAGCCCCTTGCCATATATCGGCGCTACGATGAAGATCCCCTTCCCATATACGATGATGCCCCTTCCCATACTGTACATTCAAGCCCTTCCCATATACCATGCAGCCCTTATGCCATTTGAAACCCTCACCTATACTGTACTATGAAGCCCCTTGCCATATACTGTACTATGAAGCCCCTTCCCATATACGATGAAGCCCCTTCCCATATACGATGAAGCCCTTCCCATATACTATGAAGCCCTTCCCATATATTATGAAGCCCCTTCCCATATACTATGAAGCCCTTTCCCATATACTATGAAGCCCCTTCCCATATACTAGGAAGCCTTTCCCATATACTGTACTATGAAGCCCCTTCCCATATACTATCTAGCCCCTTCCCATATACTATGACGCCTGTCCCGTATACTATGAAGCCTGTCCTGTATACTATATAGCCCTTCCCGTATACTATGAAGCCTGTCCCGTATACTATGAAGCCTGTCCCGTATACTATGACGCCTGTCCTGTATACTATGAAGCCTGTCCTGTATACTATGAAGCCTGTCCTGTATACTATGAAGCCCCTTCCCATATACTATAAAGCCCTTCCCGTATACTATGAAGCCTGTCCCGTATACTATGAAGCCTGTCCTGTATACTATGAAGCCTGCCCTGTATACTATGAAGCCTGCCCGTATACTATGAAGCCTGTCCCATATACTATGACGCCTGTCCCGTATACTATGAAGCCTGCCCTGTATACTATGAAGCCTGTCCTGTATACTATGAAGCCCCTTCCCATATACTATAAAGCCCTTCCCGTATACTATGAAGCCTGTCCTGTATACTATGAAGCCTGCCCTGTATACTATGAAGCCTGCCCTGTATACTATGAAGCCTGTCCCATATACTATGATGCCTGTCCCGTATACTATGACGCCTGTCCCGTATACTATGAAGCCTGTCCTGAATACTATGAAGCCTGTTCTGTATACTATGAAGCCTGTCCTGTATACTATGACGCCGGTCCCGTATACTATGACGCCTGTCCTGTATACTATGACGCCTGTCCCGTATACTATGAAGCCTGTCCTGTATACTATGATGCCTGTCCCGTATACTATGAAACCTGTCCTGTATACTATGATGCCCCTTCCCATGAGTTAACATTTCCACAAGAACATAGTAGTTCCATTTTGAGCAACAATATTAATGTTGGGAATCCAGGTACTAAATTGTCACTAAGTATCCTGTTGGTTATTTTAATTGCATACAGTATGTGTGGCTGCATTGTATCACTTTTCAGAAAGTATACTGTGTATCCAGTAGTAGTATTGCCATAAGTGGGAATTAAAACAATTTAGCTGCTCACAATAAAAGTACATTAGGGCTCTATGTGTTCCCAATGAGCGCTCCCAATGAGCGCTCCCAATGAGCGCTCCCAATGAGCGCTCCCAATGAGCGTTCCCAATGAGCGTTCCCAATGAGCGCTCCCAATGAGCGTTCCCAATGAGTCTTCCCAGACTGAGCAGCGCGGCGGTTCTGCGGATGGAGAAGGTTATGTGACATTTGATTGAGGTTAATAAGGGGTATGGGTGACTAAAATACGATTTGCAAGTGGGCATGGTGCCTTATGAGTGGAAATGTACTGGTTTGCATTAAGGAGTAAATGATTTGCCAGTCCAGTGTAATCTAGGCACAAGACTTAAAATGAACCACACAGCTGCAACTCTGTGCTGGCCCGATGAAGTTAGCAGCACAATTCTAAGAAACCACCATTGCGTCTTCATGGTCTGAGACTGCACGAGAAACTTAGGCCTCAGTTTGGGTTCTGATATTTTCTAAGGCACTTCTACATTTCAAACGTGTGTTAATATTGCAGAGAATCTGCTGAGAAGACAAAGGACACTGTGTTTGTACGATTGCCTATTCAAAGGGCTTCGTCGTGGTCCTTCAGTGCTGCACATTGTTCCGCTCGGCACATGAGAACGTAGCACCGGCCATTGCTTTTATTTGCAGAATGTGTAAAGTATTCACTTTGTGTACGGCACACCTCTCAGTTTGTGTATGGCACACCTCTCAGTTTGTGTATGGCACACCTCTCAGTTTGTGTATGGCACACCTCTCAGTTTGTGTATGGCACACCTCTCAGTTTGTGTATGGCACACCTCTTAGTTTGTGTACGGCACACCTCTTTATTTGTATGGCACACCTTTCAGTTTGTGTATGGCACACCTCTTAGTTTGTGTACGGCACACCTCTCAGTTTGTGTATGGCACACCTCTCACTTTGTGTACGGCACACCTCTCAGTTTGTGTATGGCACACCTCTCAGTTTGTGTATGGCACACCTCTTAGTTTGTGTATGGCTCACCTCTCAGTTTGTGTGTGGCACACCTCTCAGTTTGTGTATGGCACACCTCTCAGTTTTGTTGTAGGCACACCTCAGTTATGGTGTGCACACCTCCAGTTTGGTGTTGGGCACACCTCCTCAGTTTGTGTATGGCCACACCTCTCAGTTTGTGTGTGGCACACCTCTCAGTTTGTGTATGGCACACCTCTCAGTTTGTGTGTGGCACACCTCTTTATTTGTATGGCACACCTCTCAGTTTGTGTATGGCACACCTTTTTGTTTGTAACTCTTTGGTAAATTGAGTATTCTATGCCACCATAACCGTCACCTGCAGTGTGGACAGAAGCTGTGCGAAGGGAGGGTCTGATCTTTCAAGGGTGACAGAATGCCAGTGACCTTAAAGGGGAATATGGGGAGTAGCAGTAGTAACATCTGTTTTTTAGTCTCCTATAGATGGGAAGTGCAGAATCTAGCTGTCGGAAGAGTCATTGTGACAAACGCATTACACATTGGAATGGTTTCAGAAGCTGATGAAATGTTTGAGAGTTACAGTAACTAGTTGGATATAATTAAACTGACACTACTAAACCACTTTGGAGGCAAATGTTTCACGTTTTGACCAATAACCTTGTCCATCACTGGACTGAACATTTTCATTATTGAGTATTACACAGGGTTAGGGTTAGGGTTAGGCATTAATGCCCGAGCTGGAGGAGCTGAAGGCAAATCTTACATTTTCATTAATCAGACCTAACAAAGTTACTGGGCCGTTTTTAGAAAGTTACCATAGCAGCCATCTTTAATAAACCTAGGGGGATGGATACATAATTTAAATGCAATTTGGTCAAAACAATGTTTATTCATTGGCTATGCGGGGCAACCCTTTTTATAGAGGCCGTGCCATGGCAAACTAGCACAGCACTTATTTAAGCCTATTTTGCAGGTGACTGAGAGTTGATCTTTTAATTACCCCCTTAAATTGCCATTATACTTTGGTAGGGTTCCCAAACATTGATTCTGTCTAGCAGCGAGAGCGCAGTGCGATGGTACAGTAATCGGAGCAAGTTCTGCAGGTGCTGCCTATTATTCGTTATTAGCGGTGTTCACCTGCTGATGGATGAATGATGAAGGATGACTCAGGTTATTGTGACAGCTCCACTCTTCCCTGAAATTACCCACACGCACTCTGACAAACACCTGGATCATTCGAACACATTCACTTGTGTTTATATTCCCTCAGAGCAATAACATGAGACAACAAAGTGAGCATAAAATGATGCATGTCTGTTTATTGTATATTGATATTATTTATTTTTAATTCGCCCTTGTCTTTTTTACCTTCACTTGCAAGGAACACAATGTTTGAGATATAAAAGGTGCAACATTTAAAGCATTATTTTATATACAGGTGCGCCAACGAGTATTCTAACACTTGCCTTAAACTTGTCTTGGAAAATCTGGGTTTATCACCAACAAGACCCAGGTACATGCTGGGTACATGCTGGGTACATGCTGGGTACATGCTGGGTACATGCTGGGTACATGCTGGGTATAGCCTGCAACATTTCAGTGACATTCCTGCAGAGACTAATGGCCCATCGGATTACCACAGCAGGGGTTCCTGGCAGTCCCATTCAGTTTGAATGGGACTGCCAGGGACCCCCGCTGTTAATCTGATGGGCCATTAGTCTCTGCAGAAATGTGTGAAATGTTGCAGCATGTACCCAGCATATACCAGCATGTACCTGGGTCTTTTTGGTGATTGCCCCTGATTTGTTTTAGAATAATCGTCGGCACTACAGTAGGTAAATATACATTTTATTTTAATAAAAACAAAACTAGAATTTGATGCTCAAAGGAAAATCACCAGAGACTAAGATGGTTTTAGTCAAAAAGCTATATCTGTATTTATGGGGACAAAGGAAGTGCTAATACAAAATATAATTAGATAGTAAAGACCATAGGACATCTACTAAGAGTAGGATGGGTATCCAGCTGATAATCTAAACATCTGCAACATGATGAAAATGTATATGAATATGTGGTCAAATATTCATTACAGGATAATAAAGTCCAAAAGATGTCCAAAAACCATGTGATGTACAAAGTCTGGTACCAGCCTTCTAATTGGTGAGATGTCTCAATCCAGGGTTCCTGCCTCCAGATGGGAGCTGCTCCACTCCCAGGCTTGGGAAGTACAATCTATGGGGGAAGCGCAAACAGGAAGACCCCCAGACTGTACAATACGTTTAATTAATACCAGGAAATAGATAAAACACACTCCCAAAGGTGCACAAATAAAAGGCGTATCTGTATCACAGTCTCCGCCTTACTTCCTCCCATCGACGTGCACGTGCGCTGTAGGTTTGCTACGATGACGTCAGTCTCAGTCAGTCACATCGCTATGGGAGGCCAGAAAACATCCAGACGCTTGATCAGCATTTCATTTGACCTCCCCTTTCTTTCCCTTCACTGCCTTTGATTGGAACTTGGAGCAAGTTCTCTGTGGTCTTAAATTCTTGTGGATAGCAAAATCTATTCTTCATTTTTTCCGTTGGCCTACTAGAAGATATCACAACATGAAAAGAATATAATCACAACATATGAAAAAATGCAGGAGGCAGTGCACTGCTAACCGGCGAGAGATCCTACAAGCGCAATCAATGAAAAGAGATGTAACGAACAAAAATGGAGTTACACATAAGGCGAGTACCAAACTCTGACGCGTTTCGTTCCAAGCAGGAAACTTTGTTCCTGCTAGGAATGAAACGCGCCAGAGTGTTGTTCTCACATTATGTGTAACTCCATTTTTGTTCATTACTTCTCTCTTTTCATTGGTTGCGCTTGTAGGATCTCTCGCCGGTTAGCAGTGCACTGCCTCCTGCATTATTTTCACTCGGTTTCCTATTTGGGCTGGAGCACGCTTACTTACGATCAGATCATCGGCTGGATACCTCCGTTGGCAGTCTTGCTGTGAGTGTTCACTATTTGCCAGGGAGCAGAGACTGTGTGTGACATCAGGTGAGCGGGGATTGTGGGACGATCGGGTTGTCAGCTGATGGACGCTTACCCTCCGGTAAGCGTTCTGGCGGCTTTGGGTCCTTGTTCCCGCTATATTCACCCCACCCCCCTCCCCCTTCTCCTGGATACTTGTCCGCACGGAATCATGGGTCTCTGCTTACATTATTATATATGACAGCTGGATCTTTTTCGTTTCATCGTGAACGTAACCATTTAACCATTTAATATACCTACAGCTCTTGAGCACTGGTTACCGGGGTCAACCCTATCCACAAAGCTAATCACAACATATGATAAGGTTATCAACTGGTACACATTTGTAAAGTTTAGATGGTATAATCTTTGGCGTTTCTATTCACTGTGACGGTTTAATGCAAAGTAATTGTTCACTGGGTCACATACTGGTGAGATGAAAAAAGACGTACGTTCATCAAGTTCAACCTATGCTAAATTTAGACGACAGATACTTTATTCTATATCTATACTTACTTATTGATCCAGAGAAAGGCAAATAAAAAACCCCAGTGACATCATCCAATGATATCTCATAACGGAGAAAATAAATTCCTTCCTGACTCCAAGAATTGGTAATCAGATTTCTCCCTGGATCGGCATCTTTCCCATGTTTACTTATTTGGTATATCCCTGTATACCTTTCCCATCTAAAAAGATGTCCAAACTTTGTTTGAAGATATCTATTGTATCTGCCATCACAGCCTCCATGGGTAATGAATCCCACACTGTAACTGCCCTTACTGTAAAGAACCCTTTCCTTTGTTGCTGGTGAAATCTCCTTTCCTCCAACCTTAAGGAATGACCCCGTGTCCTTTGTACTGCCCTGGGATGAATCATTATTTTGAAAGCTATATCACCATAGCCCCAGTAGTAAATATGACCCAAAATGTCTGCCCCAATATACACATACACTGGTCTTTTCTGCTTCAAACTTACCCTCCGTTCTCTCCGTTGCGGTCAGATGACTTGGAAGTATGTCCCACGCAGCGTGTGCAGGGGAGGGAATGCTGTAATAATGGCTGCCTCTTATGAGTAATACTTCTCTTCTTCTACTGTAGGGTTTCAAATATGTCAAGAAAGAAGACGAATGCTGTGGAAAGTGCAAAAAAACTGTCTGTGAAGGAAAGATCATTTCAAAAGGACAAGGGGACATTGATAACTCAGGAAGCACCATACGTTGGTATAATGTATGTTTCTGAAATCAGATTTCCTTACAAAACTTACTTTAACTTAAAAGAGCTTGCTGGGGTTTTGTGTGTTTTTTAACTTTGTTGCAGAAATAACACTAATGCAGCAATAAAGGCTACTTGCACATAATCTATATATAAAAGGCTTCAGATGTCTGCACCTCACTCTGTGATAGAGTGAGCGACATCTCACTCATTGGTGCAGAAGGACAGTGACAGATGTTAATGGCCTAATGTTATTAGAGGAGTAAAGACACTGGCTGGCAGGGGAACCTGGTTCAATTCTGGTTGTCTGCAAAATGTCTCTCTAAAGCGCTACGTAAAACTAGCAGCGCTATACAAGAATAAAATCCATGTTGTATTTTCACATATTGTTTGTGTGCTTTCAACAGACCCTCTTTTTTTCTTTCTGTGTTTCTATATATGTATATATATATATATATATGTATATGTATATATGTATGCATATGTGTGTGTGCACATATATATATATAAGTGGCATTGTGTGCTCATTTGCATGTCATTTCCCAGAATCCCTTGCTGCAGTGGAAGTGCTGTGTGCTGGGTGATAATGGGGAAAGGCGGGGTTGCAGACCTGCCTAAGACATGCAGATGAGCATACAGTTGTATTTACATTTGCATATTTGCTTTGCTGTGGAGGGTTTTTGTCACTTTTTTT
>CM071571.1:1264498-1342644 GCA_036426205.1 Ascaphus truei | reverse complement strand
ACGGGATCGCACATGAAAGAGCTTTGGGAACTGGATGTCGAAAAGAATATACACATATTTCTAGAGGCCTCACTTCAACTTGGTTATTGCCCATGTATCTCGTATCCTCGCCATGTGAAGTCCTACTCGTATAGGGGAAATATCTACAGTATTTGGGAGGCAGTATCACTGGTCTCATCGCCTTCACTATAATCTTTCTTTTTGAAATGTGAATTTTCTCTATTTAGCTTTCCTTTATAGATTCACAACTCCAAGAAACAAACTCGTGCCTCTGTGGGGCTTGAAAGGTTTGCTTTTCAGTGCTGTTGAATTTGATGGAGATCCACATTTACGGACATTAACACTTAGAAAAAAAGACATACTGTAATTCAGGGGCTTCATGCATTTAAACAAAGAGGGCATTTTGTTAAAAACACAGAATGCATACTGTACATCCCTTTGTCTGTGCACTGGATACTTAACTTGTCTACCGCTAGCAAACACATTTGAATCAAAACGATACAGAAGAGCTACTATTTGCTGCGGTTCTTTAAGCAACTGCTAAAGAATAAATCATAATGGCAAGGGGGCTGGAATCCGGGGTGCGGGGGCTAGAATCGGGTGCAGGGGCTGGAAATCGGGGTGCCAGGGACTGGAAGCCAGGGTGCGGGGGCTGGAATCGGGTGCGGGGGCTGGAAATCGGGGCGCCAGGGACTGGAAGCCAGGCTGCGGGGGCTGGAATCGGGGTGCAGGGGCTGGAAGCCGGGGTGCCGAGGGCTGGAAGTCAGGGCACCGGGGGCAGGAACGAGGGGTGCCGGGGGCTGGACTCTGGGTGCAGGGGAGTTGCAGCCCCACTCACTTGATACAGTCCTTGTATTATTGCACACTTAATGATAAATCAGGTAATAAGTTGCTGCTGCTGAGAAGAGATGTGCAAACGTTTTGCAAAAGTTCCCAAATAAATCGAAATTTGCTGTTTTGTGTGAACATTTTGAGAGAGAAAAGGTAAGGTTTGCCCCCAAAAGATTTACACGGTCAAATGACCAAGGGGCAGGTTACATTGCTCAAGAAAGTGCATTTTGTGTTCACAATTTGAGGGAAATGCAGACTTAGCATTTGCGCAAAATCCCAAACAAAAATGTGATTAAGGTTTAGCGAATTTAAACGGGACAAATGTGAACATCTCCACTGCTTAGTTAGCAATATGTTTTAGAAAATAATTTTTGAATGTAGAATAAGGTGCAGTGGGTAATGATGCAGAACAGGGGAGTAATTAAGATTGGCAGCAGCTGTTTGGTTGTTAGGCTGGGTAGCCCATTTCCCTGCAGACATCATAACGCAGGTGGTTTGAAAACATGCAAGTGATTATTCTAAGAATACAGCGCCTCACGTCCTATATATCTACCAAGATTTACCCAACACAATTCCATTGTCGGTATTTAAATAACGAACTTTTCGTTTTTTTCCCTTTTTTGCATCACATGTATACAGTATACAGTAGTGCACATTTGTTAAGATCCCTTGTTGCTTTGATTTTATATCACAGAAAAACCCAAGTTGTAGCTCACATTTTCCTTTTTAACAATCGTAATTTAGTGAAACTTAAATAAACAGCAGAAATATTTTAATCACAACGTGTGTGACAAGTAGATTGACATTTTAAACAGACACATCAAAGTTTATTATAGTTGTTTCTGCAATATACCACGAGAATTATGAAAGCAAGCAAATGCACACTAACATGAAAGGATTTAATATGGCTTTGATTTGAGTGATTTAACACATGCTGGTTATTGTTCTACTATTTTTAACAGTCCAAGGACTGATCGGTGGATACAACCAGTTTTACTGTTCTGTATGCAGTGCAGTTTCTCTAATAAAACACTGTCACCTCAACATAAATAATCGTATTTAAAGAGAATTCTCTCATGCAGCAGCTATAGACTGGAGACAAACACTTTCATTATAAGATATAGCTGCCTAAGTAATGTGCTCTTTCTAGGTGGATTAAGATCAAGAGACGTGATTGTTTTGTATTGGGAAACACACGAATTAAATGTTTTCCATAAATTATATAGTATTGTATTTATAAGGATAGTAAAAAATACAATACATTTTGTGGGTGCACCAGAATATTAACCGGCATGAAAATAATTGAAAAGAAACATATGAATTAAGAAATACAATGAACTAACAATGAAAACATCTTGGTAGATAAATCTTTTATTCCAGATGAAATTCTGCTCAATTCAGATTTTTTAACACAGTAAAAATGACATATAACAAAACTGGGAGATGTCTTTGGAAAAGGATAATAGTTCATGTAATTATTACCTTACTGTAAGCAAAATAAACATATCTGTGTTGGGTTATGTTTCCTTAATGTTCGTGTTGGGGTGTTCTGTTACTTACGACTTGCGGGTGGCTTTGTAAGAGTAAATGCTGAGATATTATATATATCACATATGGGCTGAGGTGAGGAAGGAGCTTAGCGGTGAGAACACAGCCTTTGATGTGGGAGAGCCTGGTTTGAATCACAACCTCAGCTCCTCCTTGTGACTTGGCACAAGTCGCCTTATCTCCCTGTGCTCGGCCTCAGGACATGCGCTGACCAGCTCCGCTATGTACAATACTCAATACACTGTCAGTGCTGTTTAAGAAAAAATATATAATATAGTCATTTAGAAAATATTGGAATATAAGTAATATTCTTTACGTGGCGCTGTGTATTTATTACACATACACATAGGAATGGGGGAAAGTTTGCTGGCATTAAAGTGGAAGTACAGCAACATATTGAGTACATAAGCAATCTCTAAATCATGGTGCGGTTACATGTATGAGAAAGCCCCTCCGTATCATTCTCACGCGGTAATGAACGGGATGCAAAACCTCCACTTATTCACATGGAAAGTATTCATGTTTTCTATCCTTTTTCTGTAGCCTGGAGAACGATTACTGATCGATGAATGTTCCTCCTGTGAATGCACCGTGAACAGAGCACCAATTCTGAGTTATAAACTTTCGTGTAGAAAAACGATCTGCCCGCCTTGTCAAACGGTAAGTAGCCTATTTATCAAGTGTAACAGCGTTTCCCCCACCCGATCGCAGATAGGGGCCAATACCGGGTGTGCGGTGCTTATACAGTGCCTGCTGGCAACAGGAGGCTGAGTCGTCTGCCGGTGGTAGTGGGGACACAGGAACAGGCTTCTGGGGTTCATACCCCACATATATCCTTAGCAGTGCAGCGCCTCCACCTGCTGTAGGCTCCAGGAACTGAAGGTGATCTCCCACGGTAGAACAATTACCTCTCCCCACAGTAAGGTCACGCACCAGGCAGGAGGTATATTGCAAACAGGAACGGGTAACAGTTGCAGTAACAGAAACAAGGCAGGATCTGCCCAATACAGTCTCTCAGGATTCACCGGATGATGGTCCCTGGACCGCCACTACAGGCCAAGGGCACCCGCAGCCGTCCTAGCTCTTCCCCACCTCCCTAGTGGAGGCAGAGGTAAGGTCCACACTCACTCTCCCCCGGAGGGAAGAGCACATGGGAAGGCCCCAATCTCAGGCTCCCAGTTGTGTGACCTGCCGGAGGGGGAAGGACACTACTAACTTTAGGGCGGTACTGCCCTTAAGTACAGCCAGAAGGCGGGCACCCCGTTGTCCCAGCTACAACAGGATGTCCCACCTCCTGCTGTCACTCAAGTGCAGTACCAAAGGTGAAGGGGAAACCCCCATACCAACTACTGGCAACCTGATTGTACCAGGGTTTACTGCCAGCCCAAGGGCAGAATAGTAGCCATCAGGTAACCTGGCGACACAAGCATGAAAGTAATACAGTATAGGATTAAAGAGGGAATACCTCTTTAAATAGAATGTGCCACATAGACAAAGCACATAGAACAAACAAACAACATATAAAACAAGTACAATTGGGAATGGAAAGGGATTGGATACAGAAGGACAAAGGTAAGGGAAGGGAAAGCCAAAAATAATTAAACCTTAAAAAGTATAAGTAGAAAAACGCTGGAACTTTCGAGCAGCTATCCGCAGGAACAGCCACCTTCTTCAATACTTCTAAAAAACAAAAAAGGGACAGCGCGGGCTCCTTAGTGTAATATGTAAAAGGTTTTATTAACACGAGCTAAAATAAGGTCACTCACAGCAAATCAGTAGAATATGCGCATTGGACATGAACGCCAGTCTCCTGTCGTCCTTCTGCCGGTTCGGAGCTCAAATCTTGTAGCTGTAGGCGTATGGTGATCTTCCGTGTACGCAGCCTTTTACTCCCGATGATGTGCGTCCACACAACGGCCCCCGACACAACGGGCTCAGCCAAAAGCGTTAAACCCTTAAGCGTTTCGTCGCTATGGTAATGGCGACTTCTTCAGAGGATGAGGAATGAGCAAATGCTCACGCCTTAAATAGTCCAAATAGATTGATTAATTGTCAATTCAATCTCCACCCATAATGAGTGAATGGGACTGTGGGTGAATAGGCTTAAACAATAAGGCAACATATATAGAAAAACAGTAACATAGAACAACTGGCACATGGATATAGAAATGGACTGAGACAGGGGGAACAATGAACCCAAAACATAATATATACAATAATAATGAACCAAACAAAATGATATTCTCAAAATAAACACCAATGCATGATATTAATAATGACCAATATTAGACAAGAGAAACATATACTGTAGTTACACAAACTAAAAGAACCTGTGGACACAATACTAAATTATACGAAAGATACATATAATAACACAATCAGAGAACCTGTAGACACAGACTCCTACTCTTTTCCAATATAAATATATATATAAAACAATAAAATGCATATTAAAAATCCGCCAAAAGATTTTTAAGAATGTGAATATATGTAAATAAATAAAAATAAATGAATAAATATGTTACCATAATGTGTATTAAAAATAAACATTTAATAATGATTGAGTGAGAGTGCAATAGTGTAAATACGTAAATTAAATAGTGTAGAACTGTAAATTGTAATAACCTACAGAATATTATGTGGAAGTGAATATATGTGTATATATATACACACACATATATACACACACACATATATACACACATATATATATATATATATATATACATACATACATACATACATATATATATACATACATACATACATACATAAGGGATACAAACCAAAGATCATTGCCAGAACTATTACATCTACACTAAACGCCCCACGAGAACACATACTACAATACAGACAGAGAGAACCTACCACACGCATACCACTAGTGGCCACATACAACCCAACCCTAGAGGGAATACGAAAAATAATCAAAGATCTACAACCCATGCTGACAGAGGATGTGACATCAAAATAAATCTTTCCCAAACCTCCCATTCTTGCGTTCCGGCAACCACCAAACCTCAAACAGAAATTAGTCAACAGAAAACTTCACAACGAACTTAAAGACACTGATAATGGCACAAAACCGTGCAACAACACACGTTGCAAACTCTGCAAGCATATATGCCAAGATCCCAAAGCCAGTCACAACCATGGAACATTCAATGTTAAAGGATCATACAGCTGCACATCCAGGAATATAGTGTATATGATTCAGTGCAACAAATGTGATCAAGGTTGCTACATTGGGGAAACCAGCCAAAAACTTCAAGTAAGAATGAATATGCACAGACAATCTATACAACACCATGAAGAAGGAAGATACTGCTCACCTGTGGGACATCACTTCTCACAACCAGATCATTCCATAAATGATTTAAAAATCAAAATCCTCAATGGAATATTGAAACGCACCCAAGAACGGAAAACATTTGAGCTCAGAATGATAAGACTCTTTGACACCAAAACAAGTGGACATAATGCAGACATGGGGTTTCTCACACACTATAATAATTTGTCTAAGGTTCCTTCCTGACAATGATGCAATTATTATTCCCCCCCCCCCCCACAGCATCCTCTTCCACCTCGTGCTGGATGCTACAGCCCCCCATCCCCAATTCTCACCTTTCTTATCTCTTTTAACACCCTACAACACCCTTCCAGTGCTTCCCCCACCCACCTCATATACATCTCTCTGTTCTTCATTCTTCCTTTGTTGTTTCTTCCCAATCCCTGTCTACGTTATAGAAACCTTTTGTATATCAGTATTGCTGACCCTCCCCTGGCTTCAAACACTTTTAACACCCTACCTTATCTACAGTACATATCTGGGTTTTTTTTTTTCCCTACACTGTTTTAGCCATAGAAACCTTTGTATATTAGTATTGCCAACCTGAGGAAGAGAGGAGAACTCTCGAAAGTTTGTCCTATGACAGAAATTGTTAGTCCAAATAAAAAAAGTATCACCTAATACTGAAAAACTCATTTATTCTGCATTATCGCAACTGGAACTAACACGGCTATTTCCGTTGATATAGATATAATATATATGAATATACAATATATATAGTCTAGTGTTATATATATATATATATATAAATAATATATAGTTGAGGTTATCTTATTGGTGGGTGAAAAAGGCGACAAAAAACCTCCACCGTTAGCATATAGCCAATAAAGAATATCACTTGTGAGCACATTCACATGTCTTAGACAGGTCTGCAACCCTGCCCTTCAAACATTATCAACCAGCATACAGTGCTCCCACTGCAGCAAGGGATTCTGGGAAATGACATGCAAATGAGTACACAATGTGTCACCTTTTGCCTGGAATATCCATTCACATGGAGCCCATTTAAGCTGATGCATGGCCATTCATACAGCTTTTTTTTTTTGTTTCAAATGGTTTTATTAGGCAGTAATACCACAATGATTCGTCATACAAACTGTGCAGCCTAATACAAGAACAATTTTACATTTTGGGGGAAAAGAATGACAACCTTGATTGTCGTAGAGGGGGAGGCCTTCAGAGGGGGAAGGCAAGAGAGGAGGGGTTGGGGAGGGGTGGGGGAGGGTGGCAACTGACAAGAGGGAGGGGGAGGGTGGGTGCCCTCCCTGGGTGCCGTGTTCCTGGTTTTGTTAGTTTGGAGACTTGAACTCGAAGTGTCCTAGTAGTCCTCATCTGGAAAAGCGATATCTCTATCTAATGTGTGTGGGTTGCCTTCATCTAAGAAAAAGTATCCAGGGCTCCCAAACTTTATAAAATGCAAATAGGTTTTGCCTAAGGATAGCCGTCAACTTCTCCATAAGCATCACCTCGTTGATCCTCTTTTTTATAGTTCTTTTGGAGGGGGTGGTTAGTTTCTTCCAGGAGGCCGCTATCTCACATCTAGCCGCAGTAAGGATAAAGGAGATTCATTTCCTAGTTGGGCGGTTAATTCCGGGCATTGGCCTGGCCAGTAGGAAGGTCAGTGGATCGATAGGTAACTCCAGGTCGGTGACCTCTTTTATCAAATTTTGGACCTTGGTCCAATATTTCACAATTTCCGAACATGTCCACCAGATGTGGCCCATGTCCCCTCTATGTCCACAGCCTCTCCAACACAGATCTGATGCCAGGGGGTAGATTTGATTTAACCGCACTGGGGTAAGGTACCAGTGATATAGGATTTGATAGATGTTCTCCTTTGTTGTGGTGCATATGGAAGTTCCTGAGGCTGCCTTCCAGATTTCATCCCAAATCTCTCTCTCTATAGTAATATTCAAGTCTGCTGCCCACTTGAACATGTAGTCGTGGTGTGGGGGGACCACTGATTTCTCTCATTCAGTGTATATTTCTGAAATTAGTCCCTTTTGATGGGTGTTAACTTTACACAAATGTTCAAACTTGGTGAGAGAAGGGAATTCTGGAAGTGGGCATGTTTTAAGGATAAAATGTCGGATTTGAACGTATTTGAATGTGTCTAATTCTCTAATATTGTATTTAACCCGGAGGTCTTGATAACTCAGGAGCTTCCCAAGGCTTAAGAGATCCACAATCGCCCCAATTCCCCTCGTTTTTAATTGTTCGAACAGCTTGGATCCACATCCCGGGGGAAATTTTGGGTTGTTGAATATAGGCGTAAGTTGAGAGTTGGGGGAGGACAGCCCAAATCTGGTCTTACACTTTGACCAGACCTCCCAAGTGTGTATCGTCGCCTTTAGTTTTAGGTTATGGGATTGTCTATCTCCTCTGTATAAGCTCCAGAGACAAGCTGGCAGAGAAGGCGTTCTGGCATAGTGTGACTCTATTTTGATCCAGCAGCATTGGGCTGGGTCTGTGTTCCACATTACTGCTTGTTTTAATTGGGCAGCAAGGTAATATTTGTGTATATCTGGGACTCCCATGCCCCCCCTTGACTTGGTGCCAGCAGGACCGATCTCGCGACTCTGGGTCTCTTGCCCCGCCAGATGAATTTAAACAGCCCATTTTGAATGTTTTTCGGTTCAGTGCCAGAGACATGGACCGGAAGTGTTTGGGAAAAGTATAATAATCTGGGGAGTATATTCATCTTAATTGATGTCATTCTTCCGATCCATGAAATCTGGTGACCTTCCCACTGATCTAGGTATTTTTTGATCTTTTCCCAGAGAGCTGGGTAGTTATCCTGATATAAAGCCAGATAGTGCCTTGATACATTTACTCCCAGGTATTCAATGCATGAAGAGCACCATCTATAGCTAAAATTCAATTTGAGTAGTTTCACTTCAGGGTCTGGGAGGCTAAGATTTAGGATTCCGGATTTTTCGCTGTTTATTTTGTATCCTGATATTTTGCCAAAGTCCGTCAGTTCCTTTTGAAGGTTAGGAAGGGAAGTTTGGGGTTTGGTCAAAGTTAGAATGATATCATCAGCGAAGAGGGAACTTTTATAATTTGTTTTTCCAATAATGATACCCTGTATATTGGTGTTATTTCGTATTTTGGTCGCTAGTGGTTCATTCGTGAGGGCAAAGAGAAGGGGGGACAGGGGGCAACCCTGCCTTGTTCCATTTTTAATGTGGAACCTCTCAGAGTTTCCGCCTGGGAGTCTGACCATGGCGGACGGATTCTGATAGAGTGCCCGGACTCCTTCCAAAAATGAGTCCTTAAAGCCAATTTTTTTCAGTGTATTATCCACTGTATTATGCACAATGCAACTTATTTTTTCATTTATTATCCAAGAATAGCCAATCAATTCTATCGAATGCCTTCTCTGCGTCCAGGCTCAATAGCATTGCTTTCGACCTGGTCATGGGGACATGATCAATTATATTAATTATTTTATGGGTATTGTCCGAGGCCTGGCGGCCCGAGACAAAACCAACCTGATCCATATGGATTAATCTAGGTAGTTTGGGATTCAGTCTGTTCGCCAATATCTTACTATACAATTTAAGATCATTGTTCAATAGTGAAATTGGTCTATAACGTCCGCATTGAGTCGGGTCCTTCCCTTCTTTGTGTATTATAGCCAAGTTAGCGGATGACATTGATGATGGGATTGGGTTCCCTTCCAAAAATGAATTGAACAAACTCAATAAGTGGGTGGACAGTATAGGTAGGAATTTCTTACAGTAGACATTTGTAAAGCCATCAGGGCCCGGTGTTTTGGAAATTTTTGATGCCTTCACTGCCGCCGTCAATTCCTCCAGTGATATTTTAGCGTTCAGCACGGCATTTTCCTCCTCTGTCAGGGAGGGTAATTTACAATCATCTAGATAGTCTGTAATCGCCTCCAAGTCGGCGGTGCTTGGATTAGCAGATCGAGTTCTCAAGTTATATAGTTTAGTGTAAAATTTGGTAAATTCTTATGCTAATTTTTTTCTCGTTATATAATATCTCACCAGATCTATTTTTGATCGCTGTTATTTGTGATCTTTTTTGTATTCCTCTTAACTTGCTAGCGAGAAGTCTGTCGGCCTTGTTCCCCTTATCATAATACCTCTGACCCGTCCATTTGAGAGCTTTGTTCATACAGCTTTTAAGCACAGCATGGGACTAACAAAGTCACTGTCCATGCAGCCACTGGTCACTGTACCTGCAGCCACCGGTCACTGTCCCTGCAGCCACTGGTCACTGTCCCTGCAGCCACCGGTCACTGTCCCTGCAGCCACCCGGCTCAACTGTCCCTGCAGCCCACCGGTCACGGTCCCGTGCAGCACACCGGTCTCTGTCCCGTCGCCCACCGGTCCCTCTGTCCCTGCAACCACCTCGTTCCTGTCACCCCGTGTCCCTGCAGCCACCGGTCTCTGTCCCTGCAGCCACCGGTCTCTGTCCCTGCAGCCACCGGTCTCTCTGTCCCTGCGAGCCACCCCACCGTCTCTTTCCTGCCCGGCCCCGTGTCTCCTGTCCCCTTCACGCACCACCGTCGCTGTCCCTTCCACCACCTGTCCTCCTTGTCCCTCCTTCCGCCCCGCCCGTTCTCTTCCCTGCATCCCACCGAAGACCTGTCATCTTCCCTCCTGCCCCGATGCCCGTTTTGCCCTTTCATTCCCCTTCCCTTTTTCCCCTTCCCTGTCCTCCTCTTTCAGTTTCCCTCCTCCCACCTTGTCCCTTTCCGCGGGGTGCCCTCTTCCGTTGGTCCGCTGCCATGCCCCCTCCCCCCGTTTCTCCTTTCTTGCCCTTCCTATGCCCTCTTTTTCCTTTTCCCTTGCGCATCTCTCACCCTTTCCTTTCGGCCTTCCTCCGCCCTGTTTCCCATTTCCTTCCTCCCTTCTGTGTCCGGCCTTTTCCCCTTTCCGCTTTCTCGCATCCCCCGCCCGCTCTTGTTTCCGCCTCTATTTTCTTTTCAGAATTCCATTTTGCAGAAAGTTACTGGATCCTGCTGTGGGAAATGTGTGCCAACTTCTTGCTCCGTAAGGATGAAAAATGGAACAATTATTTACGTAAAGGTTGGTTTTCAACATTCTAATCAGTTTGGCTGAATAGGTGTCAATTAAATCCACATATTTTCAAACCGGGCATATGGCGGCCACATTGCTTTCTCTATTTAACTAGACACAAATCAGATGTCAATAACCTCTGTATATTGTAACTTAAAAAGAAAAGTTCAGGAAGGGTTTTCCGAAGGTTGAACTTCTTTCAGCAGGAAATGAGATTTTTGCTGTATGGGCAGTGCAATCGCTGGGGTAAAGTATTTTAAAGCTAACTCCTAATTTTGGCTTTGAGTACTGGGATTCCTATATCTGTTTAAGATACATAAACTGAGTATATTACCCATGGCCCATATAGTGTAACGTTTGTCCCGGGTTGAGATTATCATTTTATTCTGACGAATGATAAACCCAACTCTTATATTTTTTTAAAAAGATAGAACACCCATAAATGTGTTTGTATGTCTTCCACAGGCTTGTGCTTCCCGGTGTTGTCACGTCATACAATGATTACGCTGCTAGTAACGGTTATGGGTAGTGAAATGCAAATAGGACTGTCACTTTCTGCTTCCAATCCACTTTATACCATGGATTCCTTCGAGCTTTTCCTCTTGCATTAATCATCTTATACAGCTACGCCTGGGTCAAGAGAGATACAGAACCACAGGACCCACTCAAAAACAACTATTTTGTCTTTTTGGGCTCATTGATTTGAGCTTAGTCGCTGATTCTGTATCTTCCTTTAAAAAGAGTTTGCGATGTTGGCGAGTTAATGCAGCAGACAATAGCTGTAGACTGTCCATTGGGTGCTTATTTGTACATCACTACCCAGAATCAGTGTCTAAAACTCAGCCACTGTGTTACATGTATCTACTGTATGCGGTGAATCAGGTTTGGGACCTGTAGAAGACATGCAGATACACTCGTAGCTACTCTCCCTCCATAACATGATGCTGGCTAATATGTTACCAAACAGTGACTGGAAAGTATTCTGTATTAACTTGTTATTATGATTTGCACAGGGGATATTTGTATCACGTATCCTTTCTCTTTAATGGTTGTAATGTAATCCATGCAGAGTGAAAGTATTATTAGTTGAATATTATCAGGATTTTGCATACTGTAGAAAACATTATTTTAATAAATTCAGTGTAATGTAAAAACAAAAAGAGGGCTATCAAAAAGTTCACAGGATACTTTGTTTGAGTGAGATACCCCTTTTGAGCATGTTTTTTTTTGTGAGGTGTCTTCCCTGCATGTCTAAACAGGAATTTGCTGTATCATTTTTATATGTGCTTGTATATGTGTGATTGTAATATGTGTGCTTGTAATATGTGTGTGCTTGTAATATGTGTGCTTGTAATATGTGTGCTTGTAATATGTGTGTGCTTGTAATATGTGTGTGCTTGTAGTATGTGGTGCTTGTAATATGTGTGTGCTTGTAATATGTGTGTGCTTGTAATACAGTATGTGTGTGCTTGTAATATGTGTGTGCTTGTAATATGTGTGCTTGTAATATGTGTGCTTGTAATATGTGTGCTTGTAATATGTGTGTGCTTGTAATATATGTGCTTGTGACTATGTGTGATTGTAATATATGTGTGCTTGTATATATGTGTGCTTGTAATATGTGTGTGCTTGTAATATATGAGCTTGTATATATGTGCTTGTATATATGTGTGTGCTTTTAATATGTGTGCTTTTAATATGTGTGCTTGTAATATATGTGCTTGTATATATGTGTAGAACATCATATGAGAATTCAATCTTTGCAGCCAAATGAATCTATAAGAAATGGATGTGACAGTTATTCCTGTAAAATAAACGATAGAGGAGATTTCTCCCTGGAAACGAAAATAACTGGCTGCCCACCCTTTGATCGCGAGAAATGTTTGGCAGACGGGGTAAGTGTTATATGACAAGGTGGGTGGATATGTATGTTTATATGTTCTCTTGGTTAAATACAATTTTTTATCACTTTGAATATACGTGTGTTTATATATTTTTAAATATGTTAAAGATCTTAAGTCATTATCAATAACTACTGAGGTTTGGCCTTGCTCATTCATACCTTGCACAGGATGTGAGGCCTGAATAAAACCCCAAATCATTGTGTACAGATTAAGTGCTGAAGGCATGATCTAACTGTAACGGTGTTTCCCCCACCCGGTGGGACATTTGGCCATTACTGATTGTATGGTGCATGATACCTGCTGGTAACAGGAGGGCTGAGTCATCCGCCGGTAGTAGTGGGGACACAGGACTAGGCTTCTGGGGTTCATACCCTACATATTCTTTAGCAGTGTAGCGCCTCCATCTGCTGTAGGTTCCAGGGAACTAAAGGTGATCTCCCACGGTAGAACGATTACCTCTCCCCCCAGTAAGATCACACACCAAGCAGGAGGTATAATAACAGGAACGGTTTATTGTCCTCACTGTACAGCACAGTAACAAGGTAGCATTCTACCCGATGCAGTCTCTCAGCTTCCACTGAAGGGTGGTCCCTGGACATTTACTACAGGCCAAGGGCACCCACAGCAGTCCCAGCTCCTCCCCGCCCCTCTAGCAGAGGTATGGTACACACTCACTCTCCCCCAGAGGGAAGAGGACCAGAGTAGGCCCAATAGTCAGGCTCTTGGCTGTGTGACCTGCCCCTCTCAAGAAGGTAGAGGCACTCACGAATTTGCGGCGGCACTGCCCTTATGTACAGCCAGGAGGAGGCCACCAGGTCTGTCTCATGATTGGTCATGCCCAGGCCTGATGTCACTGCCTCCCTCTGTCACTCAAGTGCAGCTCCTAGGAGGGGGAAACCCCCATATCAACTACTGGCAACCTGATTGTACCAGGGCTTACTACCAGTACAGGGGCAGAATAGTAGCCATCAGGTGACCTGGCTACACTCCCGTTGGTGGAATCCCAACGACCCCGCTTGGGTTCTAAATTTACGGGTACCATCCTTGAATGTAACCTGAACATAACAAGATAACAACGTCACAAAAGTGATTATCACATTCAATATGCATGATAACATTTTCAGTGGGCACAGTACATTACAGCTTACTAAAACCATGTAGCAGCTTGTTTGACTACAACCATAAAATGGCTGCCTTACAGAACAAGGGTCCTTCCCAAGATGGAGAACCTTATCAATAATAGTGCTCAGGATCCGGCTTTCTTACTATGGCTCCTGAGTCATCAGTCACAGTAAAGGAGAACACCCTCTTGGGGTACCGTTCGGATACATACTCCACCCGGTCTATGTGCACTGATCTCCCTACTTTCCATACTCCGACTAAGTAGGCCACTCTTTCTTTCAAATTTTTGAAGGTACTCCCACTATGTTCTAGAACATAGGACCTAACGGCCTCGATTAGCCACGTTTCCCTATTCTCGTCAATCTCCCTCATCAACGATTCAGGAACATATGGGTACTCGAACCCATGTGAGTACCTGTACTTTTGTACAACATGCCGCTCGGCTAATTTTAGTTAACTGGCGACCTTCAGCCTGACCTGGCTGAACCCAGAACATCGGTTCTTGAACCGGGGGTTTGTAATTGTTTAAGGCCACTGCCTTGGGCTGTACTAACCTTATCTCTTGCTCCCTGCATCTCATGGCCTCTGTGGCCTCCTCGGGGCTGAAATCTCCTACCGCCCACCAATGATCTACCACATCACCCATTTCTAGCAGGAGTCCAGTGCGGTCCATGTACGGCACATATCCTCGGAATCTAGGACGCCACCAGGGTAAAGACTCCAGTGGCGCTGCTAACGATGACCCTGTGTGGTGGTGCGTGAGAACCCTGACATATTAGATATTACCAACATTGCTTTGACTTCCCCCAGACGTAACACTCTCTGCCACATCATACCCTCTATCATAATCATTTTCCCACCCCGATAGTCAGAGGAAGGCTTGAGAGACTTGGCCGCCCTCTTACTCCTCCTTAAAGAATAATAGTCCTGGTCAGCAAGGTCTGCCTCACCCGGTGGCACACTACCCTTGGCCATTCTTGCGGTTGTAGTTTCCTCATCAGAAGTCTTCTTAGGGGTCGTGTTTTCACAACATTTTTAAGAGACACATCTCCACGTATTGTATAGAAGAGTGTTTTAGGCGGTATACTGGATAAGTCGATGGCTAGAAATTGGACCAATATCACAGATTATGTTTTGTTCTTGTGATTGTTTTTTTAGAAATAATATTTTCAGAGGTTTTCAGGCAAAGCAAAAATGCAGAAAACTAAAGATGTGTGAAATGTTCCCCAATATTCTCAAATCAGGCAGAATTAGCAAATTTTTGTTAACACAAATGTAACCACGTGTAATATTTGCATATTTAAATGAATGTATTTCCTATGTATCTCGATACGTGCAGTATACGGGACGCTATTAATGAGCATGCACTGTTTTAGTTGCTATAGTTGAAGTACTATAAGTAACACTCATCTTTATATGCTCTTTATTTGTAGGGTAAAGTTAAAGAAATAGATAATACCTGCTGTGAAACTTGTAAGTAAATCTTTCTTTCACATTTTTCTCAATCATATTCTGATAAGTATATTTAAAATATAGGGCCTCATGCAGAGAGCAGCGAATTTTAAAATTGGAGAGTTTAATAAAAAGTAGCTTTTTTGGAGAGTTTTATTCTCCATATGCAGAAATGTGCGAATTCTGCAATGTTTGGCATTAATGCGTGTGGCGAGTTAGAATTGGAGAGATGCGCGCTGCAGAAATGTGTTAAAAAAAAATCGCGCATTTTTTTTCCCTTTCCTATAGGCGGCGAGCTCCATGTAATTGCCAACTTTTCTTGGCGAGGCAAATACTAGCAAATCGCGCCATTTTCTTGGCGCGAACAGCCGCTAGATGCCGTTCGCGGCTCTCTGCATTAGGATATTTTTAAAACTGGCGAGATGTAGGTTCTCGCCAGCCGCGCGGCGAGATTTTGAAAACGAAAAAAAAAAATGGCGCGTTTTCCGTTACTCGCCATTTTCGGCAGTTTTCTGCGCGAATTTCCCCAAAAAATGGCGAGATTTGAAATAGCGCTGCTCTCTGCATGAGACCCATAATGTTTACTTTAGAATTACTGTATTTACGCTATATTCATTTGTTGGCTGGATTTCTTTGATAGGAACAGAGGTCAAAGTAATGTATTAATGCTTCGATTGTATACATCACGCAGAAAGGTATAATTACCGTTACAAGACATCTAGGACTTTTCCGCAATTGCCTAAATATTAATATACTGAAATTGTATTTCTGTAAACAACTCATAGTCCTTATTAAAACCTAATTTAAGGTGCCCTAGAAACCCAGATGCTAATCAGACGAGATATGGTTGTGCGTTTGTGTGTAGCCTGTCCCAGTCTTGCTCACAGTAATGACATCGAGAGCCCACCGCAGCACTATCTGAGTGGGAGACGTTTCACTGACATGACTAACATCAGAACAAGCTTTAAATACATTGGCTGTCATGTATTCCATGTCTTGGCATAAGGCCCCGGCTGTAGCAGGCGCGCGTGTGTGCGTCGGAGCGCGTGGCGTTGCGAGCCTGCTGCAGAGGCGATCCGAGGCCACGGGATCTGGAGGAGGAGACGTGATGGGGGGGCGTGCCCGTGATGTCACGCGAGCGGTTTGCCCTCATTGGCAGAACCGTTACACGTGACTCGGCCGTCGCGTGACAAAATGAAATTATTTTGATGCGCGAGAAATCGGCTGCGCCGCCGCACGCTCTGTGACCGTACTCATTGAGGAACGGCCTTTTGTATGTCCGGCCTATGAAGTAAAGAGTGACACACTGTGCTCATTTGCATGCCATTACCCAGAATCCCTGGCGGGATTGTATGTGGAAGCACTGGTTGCTAAGCGATAATGGGGAACGGCGGTTACAGACCTGCCTGAGGCGTGTGAATGTGCGCACGCGGGGTGTCTGTGTTTAATGTCTTAGCATGTAAATCTAGGCCTATGTAAACAGCAGAAGCGAGCAACTGCAAGCATGGAACTATTGAAGGCTATCGTCCTGTTTCTGTTATCTCGGTTCAGCAGATAATTGAATCTGTAGTGTGCTTTTATACCAATTACTGCTTTATAATGCAATACGGTGTATTTATATTTCAGGGCAATGTCTGAAATGATATTGTTTTCCTTCATTCATGCATCATGTTATTGTTTACTATATCAATAACCTAATATTAAACGCTTCAAATAATCAGTTTGAAAGCGGTATCTGCTCAATAAAAAGACAATAGCATATTGTTTCTAATGACCAGATAATGAAACCCCTTTTAACTCTGTTCTTCATGCGATGCTGCAGGTGTGGAGGCAGAATGCAAACAAATTACTGCACTCCTGAAATATATTAGGATAGATGACTGCATGACTGAAAAACAGCTATATATTCACTACTGTGAGGTAAGAAAATGTAATATATAAACATTCCTTTTTCTGTTAGTGTTTCTAACAGAGCCGTGGCACATTACGCTCAGCAAACGGTGTTACAAACTGTTACATGAACACTACAAAGTGACATGGTTTTTCTATACCAGATTATTAGGGGGGAAAAGTACGTTTTGTGTTGGAATAGTTGTTCTTAACCCTATATTACGGTACTGTAACTCTTGTCACACCAACTACTCTACTAATAAAAGTCCATAATGACACGATATGTTTGATAAACCCTCTGGTATCAGCGAGGATGTCCGTTTTCCCTTAGTGGCCAAATGCCCATTCGTGTCACCGCGTGTGAAACAATTATGTGCTGCTTGGGAAAATTCCTTCGACCAGCCTAGAAACAGCGGCTCTCAGATGGAAGAGCAAGCGTTCCTCCCTTCATGTACATCTCTATTCATGGATAATAAGTAATAGTGAGTAACAGAGGTCGGGTCAAGGATGTTATTCTTGAGAATAGGTCGGACAGTGGCATGCTTACAAAGAGAATGAAAAGTGCCAGAGCAAAGAGATGAGTTAAATATGCACCTGAGGATGGGGACCTGGGAGGAGAAGTGAGATGTTTAAAGAAATGAGAGGTGAAGAAGGCTGCTTGTGGGGTAGGAGAGAGCAGTTCGGACACTTCTTCTTAGGTAACTGGGATAAAGGAGTCAGTGGGAGAAGTGGGACGATTAGGAATGAAAGAGGCAGAGGGATTTATCTGCAGATTGTTTCCATCCTGACCTTGATATAATGAGCAACGTCTTGTTGCTCAGTGGTACGAATGGGTTCTTGATGGCGGGAGTCACAGGTATATTACAGAACTCCCTTTGGTCCATATTTATTATGTTGTGAATGGAGTGAAGACACTCCACCTTGAATATGGAGTACAGTTTTGGGCACCACTCCATAAAAGAGACATTATTGTACTTGAAAAGGTGCAGAGAAGAGCCACCACATTAATAAAGGGGATGGAGGTCTCACATATGAGGAGATGCCAGCTACATTCGTTTTGATTACATTAGAAAAGAGGCGTCTAAGAGGGGATCTGATTTGATCTGAATTTTCACAAATATATTCAGGGTAAATACAAGGAAATGTAAATATAACTATTTACCCCAAGGGCCGTACAAACGACAGGGGGTCATCTATTGAGATTGGAGGAAAGGAGATTTCACCAGCAGTAAAGAAAATGGTTCTCCTACAGTAAGGGCGGTTAAAATGTGGCATTCATTATCCATGGAGACTGTGATGGCAGATACAATAGATATTTTTAAGAAAAGGTTGGACGTATTTTTAGGAAGGAAAGGTATACAGGGATATACTTAATAAGTAAACATGGGAAGGATGTTGATTCAGGGAGTAATCTGATTGCCATTGCTGGGGTCAGGAAGGAATGTATTTTTCCCCTTATGAGACATTATTGGATAATGTGTCACTGGGTATTTTGTTTGCCTTCCTCTGGATCAATACAGATACAAATATATGCTGAGTATCTCCGTGGTCTGGTTTTGTATCTCCATCATCTGGTTTTAACATACTGTAGCTTGAACTTGAGGGCCATATTAGATGGACGCCTTGTTTCAACCTCATCTATGTAACTACTGTATGTAACTACCCTGGGCCGTTGAAGCATTCTGCTCCATTCAAATGAATGGGATTAAAATGTTCACCAGTATATGGAGGACAGCTTCAAAACATATTGTGTATGGTCCCTTTATTCATAAGATATTCTTACATTGAATGTTTTCATATTCTTTTTTATATCTGCATTTACTTGTTTTCCTGTTATAGGGCAAATGCACAAGCAAATCCATCTACGCTATTGAAACGCATAGCATGGAAGATCAGTGCATCTGTTGTTCTGCTACCCAGACCGAAGCGATGAAAGTGCCCCTCCGATGTGCCAACGGGACGTTTGTGGAGCACGAAGTGCTGCACGCCAAGAATTGTGAATGTTTGTCTCACAAATGTACAAAGTAACACTTTAAAATAAGTGCAATCATGTTGGAACCCTTGTTATGCTTAAGACAACGCAAAGCGCCTCCATGACTTACTGACATTGTGCACCAGAGTATTATTCTGGTCTTTAATTAACTGTGTGCTTCAGGGAGCTTTTCCATACCAAGCGGCCAAGTGGATCATGCAAACATGAAATATATTTACAAGTCATATGAAACATTGAACGAGAATGTTCATTAATAAAACATATGCAAACAGTTCTGTTTCTCGCATAACGCCGTTATATTACATGTAACATGTAAGAATGTTTTTCATTCCAACAGTATTGCAAAAGAGCATCAAAAACACACAAGCATGAATTATTACAACTTAACTTTTTACCACAGAGATTTAACTTCAACATTTATATCATCTCAAACAGGAATAGTGTTAGGCAATTTACACACACGCTTTAAATAAATATAGTTAAGAATACAGATTGCCTTTGTTTAACTTGAAGTTCGACAGGTAGCTGGGAAAATGAAACTACATATCAATGTAATTCTTTAAAAAATATCAGGCACCGTTAAAATTGTTACTTCTTGGGTCAATTGAAAAATGCAAAAAATCTTTCTTTTTAAGCTAGTCTCTGAATTTTTTGCTTAATAAATACTTGAGTACATTAAACACGATATTGCCAATGCAACACGTTTTTGCTATATACTGTACATGAAAAATTAGCTATAAATAAAAAAATCGCGCAATTTCATATAATTTGCATGCATGTTTCGCCTGATTTGATGCAACATCGCCAGGTAATCCACAGGCACAAATGTGGGAAATATACAGGAAACGATTTGAATAATGTGAATAACATATTTGTATTGGCATATATCCCCGGTAACATACGCCTGAGCCCTTGCAGTAGAGGTTAAGCTATTTGCAGTTATATAAGCGCGTGGGCGTCTCGCCCTCCGTGGAGTCCGGAGCCCCCGTTACATCAGGGCAAATAAAGAGACGTTACCGAAAAAAAGCAAGGTCGTCATTACCCGGAGTCAATCCAAGATAATGTCATTTGCTTTAGTAAATACTGTGTTATGATTAACGGCCGTTAATTTCGGTTAATGTCACATTAAATAGGCGACATTTTGGCCCTACATTTGTCCCTTTAATACACGTGCTGCGATTCTTTTGTGCGGTTTCAGTTCAGTTTTTTACCTGGGAGACTTTAGCAAATAAAACAGAAGTCTTCTCGCCCTAACTATTAAAATATAAATTAATTCTACGACTCAACACAGCTGTCTGCCTAATTCCTCTAATTAATCGACACACTTGATTTGATTTTTTCCCTACACCTATATGTTTTATTCAGTTTGTATACCCGAGGTCCTGACTCACACACACAGGGGAAACGTCTGAGAATTATCCGTTTTACTTTTGGGATACTGAATATTGTAATATTCTGTGCAAGTTTTACCATTGAATACAATGGAAACTAGAGCCCTTATTCTATAAAGTGCGATCACGCCAATGCAGTGTTTTTTTATTGGGATAAAGATGTTTATGCACGCTTTAAGGTGACGTTATTTATGCTTATTTGGTATAATAACCATTCCGGTTTAGAAGACCTTTCTGAAAAGCCAGCCACCCTTTTGTGAAACGCATACAGTGTGTCATTGCAGTCTCCAAGGATATTACAGCCCACCTTTTAACCGTGAAGACCCTAGGAGAGTCTTTGTCTTCATGTTCGTCGTCACTCTCACTGCTCCTGTCCACCATGCCAGTGTGGAAAGGGTTAACATGGGGGAAAGACAGACACAGTTATGAAGATTTGAGGATCTGCGTCTCCTCCCACTGTGCTCCTCTGTGCTCCTCACTTCGCCTCAGACCTTTCTAGGATTAACACCAGAGTGGGAGCAAATGCAGCAGCCAAAGGGCAATCAAATAGTGCCATATGTTCACTGATATTTCTGATTTTGCCACTGCCCTTATACCGTACTCAGTAAAATCTTATGGATGTATAATGCAGCCTTTCCACCTTCATATTCTGATCTTGCTCTCTCTACTCTCACTGCTCTCTACTCTCACTGCTCTCTTACTCTCACTGCTCTCTCTACTCTCTCTGCTCTCTCTACTCTCACTGCTCTCACTGCTCTCTCTATTCTCACTGCTCTCTACTCTCTCTGCTCTCTCTATTCTCACTGCTCTCTCTACTCTCACTGCTCTCTATACTCTCACTGCTCTCTACTCTCACTGCTCTCTCTATTCTCACTGCTCTCTCTACTCTCACTGCTCTCTCTACTCTCACTGCTCTCTATTCTCACTGCTCTCTCTACTCTCACTGCTCTCTCTATTCTCACTGCTCTCTACTCTCACTGCTCTCTCTACTCTCAGTGCTATCTCTACTCTCAGTGCTATCTCTACTCTCACTGCTCTCTCTACTCTCACTGCTCTCTACTCTCTACTCTCTATTCTCACTGCTCTCTCTACTCTCACTGCTCTCTCTGCTCTCACTGCTCTCTTGTCTTCTTTTCATTCACATGCTCTCTGCTTTCGTCGATCTACTCTCTACTCTACCTCACCCCACCACTCTATTCCATTAGCTCTCTCTCGAATACTTTCCCCACCTCTACTCACACTTTCTCTCTCTCTCACGTCTCTCTTTACTTCTCTCCTTCTCACTCTCTCTCCTCACTCCACTTCTCTCACTCTCTCTCTACTCATCCTTATCTCTCAGTGTGCCGTCCCTCCCCCTTCTCCCTCCTAACTCCACTCGACTCGCTCGTTCTCTCCTCTACGCTCTCTGTTCCCTCGCTCTCTCCTAGCTCAATCCACTGCTCTCTATTCTCACTGCTCTCTCTCTCCACTGTCTCTCCTATTCTCACTGCTTCTCTACTCCTTTACTCTTTCCACTACTCTTCCTCTCTTCTGACTCACTCCGCTCTCCTCTACTCTCTACTCTCACTGCTCTCCTCTCTGTCCACGTCCTCTACGCTCATCAGCTCCGACTCTCCCTGCTATCTCATTGCTCTCCTCTCCGCTTACTACGCTTACTCTCGACTCTCTACTCCTCACTGACACCACTCTCCGTTCTCTATTCTCATGCGCTGCTCCTCTTCTGCCTCACAGCTCTCACTACGTTCTCGGCTCTACTTTATCTCTTGCTCTCACTGCTTCTCTCTATTCCTCACTCCTCTTGCTCACTGCTCTCTCTCTGCTGCTCCTATTCCACACTGCTCTATCTCCTGCTCTCACTGCGTCCTCTCTACTGCTCTCTTACTTCCTCTCTATAACTCCTACTCGCACTACTCTCTCTATTCTTATTGCTCTCACTACTCTCTGCTCTCACTCTTTGCTCTCTCTCTCTAACTTACCTCTCCTCTCGATCTCTACACCTCTTACTACTCCACTACTCCTGCTTTCTATGTTCACTCTCTGCCTCCCCCCCACGGCGCTCTCTCTCACTTCCCTGCTCTGCTGTCCTCTCTCACTCTTCTGCTCTGTGCCTAACTCTCACTACTCTCTCACTCTAAACTCCTCTACTCTACGCTCTACTCTCACTACTCTCTCTGCTCTCTGCTCTCTCTGCTCTTTGCTCTCTCATCTGCCTTTTTGCTCTCCCTCTCTGCTCTCTCCCGCTCGTCTTTCGTCTCTTGCCTCTCTCTCTCTTTGCTCTCTGCTCTCTCTCTTTGCTCTCTCTCTCGTCTTTGCTCTCTCTTTGCTCTCGCTACCTGCTATGGCTTGCAGGATAGCGGAGTGTTCCTGCCGTGGTAGTTGGGACAACAGAGAACAGCTCTAGGGATCCTCCATTGTTCTTCATGGGTGCAGAGCACTTCCATTCCATCAGCCCCAGCAGGTCGGGTGGCAGTTCCTGCAGGAAAACTCTCTGGTCACTCCCCCTGTAAAACGCAGTCTCACAGGATTATAAAACAGGATGGTCTTATTCTTCATACATCATACTACTAACCAGACCACTTTCTCTCTCTGGTCCCCTGGAATGCAACACCCCGGCATGATGCCCCAAAGGTGTATCCTACTCCCTGGTGGAGTATGGGGTAGTTAGTTCCCCCGAGTTAGGGGGGGGCCTAGGTCTGGGCCCCTACTAGGCAGCCACACAGGCCGTTAGCACCCCCGCCTGTCACTCTAGGGGTGTTTACTGCCGCGCCCCCTCCCACAGCAGTATGTGGCCCTCACCTCCTTCCCCGGCGGTCATCTCCCCATTGAAGTCTCTTTGTTAACTGTACCACCCGCCCCGTTACCCCACGACTGCCCCCCTGAGGGTCCGCGTTTTTCTCCTTCTTTTCCCAATTCCGCTGTGGTCCAGTCCACACACCTTTTGTCAGACACGGCCGCACTCTTCGCCGAAAGGGTGGTAGCGACACCTTGGGCTTAAGGTAGGAGTACGTCCCACATCGCCGTCTATTTGATTTTTGCTCACGTCTTTTTGGCCCGGGAAATTCATCCGTGGCCGCAATACATTGCAGAAACTCCCCCCCCTTCACTTTCTACCTGGAACCTTCCTCTAGCAACTATGAATACTGTTGCCTCCTTCCCGCCATAGTAGGGGAGGTTTTCACACGTGGACATGGTGATTTGCTGGCTCCTACGCCTTGCCTGACATGCGCTAGGTGAAGGCGAGGTAGCCTACGTCTGGCACTACGCGCCCCAGGGGTGACACTAATAGCTCGTTAACCACGTTTCCTGCGCTCCTTCCCCTGCTTTATCCGGATTGCATAATATTTCTCTGATATTTCACTGTTCCCTTTTTTGTTTGTTTTGTTGCGCACCTCCTTCAATGTCAGGGATACTGAGTGTCCGCCGGGTTAGTTGGGACGAACAGTACAGGCTTTATGGATCTTCCCGTTCTTCTTCATTGGTTCCGCGGCCTCCATTTCCAGCGGGCTGGTGCCAGTTTCCTGCGGACACCGCTCCTTGCACTTCCCCTGATACAGTGCAGTTCTCAGGCAGAGTATAAACCAAGATTGTTCTTATATGCTTCATACAACATACTACATGACACACTTTTTTCTCTCCCTGTTCCCTGCAATTCAACCCCTGGGCATGAGGCCCCCAAAGGGTCCATCCTCTGCTCCCTTCCTCCTGTGGAGTAAGGGGTATTGCCCACTACCCTGAGGATAGGGGAAGTAAAGTGGCCAGAGCCTGGCTCCCACACGTCCACACTAAGTTGGATATGAATCCCTTTTGTATCCAGGGGGAAGGTCCTAGGGTCGAAGCCAGCCCCTGATAGATCAGAACGCAGGCCTAGGGCCCCCCCGCCCTGTCACTCTCACGGAGTTTTGTTTACTGCTGTCAGCCAAGCAAGTCATAATTTAACTCACATAACGGCCTGCGCTGGTAACCCCCCAGCGGACTTATGTGTTTAGGTGTCAGATTAGTACCAGAGTTTACATGTCTCCATTATTATTTTTAAATACATTCATGTATTGTATATTTTTATCAACATAATCCAACCTAATTTCCTCCACCCGCCGTCCTGCCCCGGCCTCCCGTTCTCCCCTGGTTCTGTGTATGTAACATTCTTTCTGCAATAAGCTTGCAGCAATACAAAACCCCATGACGCTCCCCCTCTGATACTGCCTCCCCTGCTACTTCGTCCATGGTGGGCTGCCTTTCCTTACCCTACAACCCCAGTCTAGGCAGCGAAATGTTGAGGAGTAGTATGGTTGGGCTGTATGCGCTCCTCCCCCTACACACATGCACTATAAAGCCACACCCCCTGCTCTTCCCTAATTCATGTCCGTTAACACCGGTATTAGCCCCCTAGTGAGCCTTAAAATTTAATCCCTCCCCCCCCAATTAACTTTCATCTATTTCTATTATTCGTCACCTCAATATGATTTAGATTCTTCATTTATAATTACGATTTATTCTACATTAAGTAGAATATAGACTGATTGTACATTCTCCTTTTTTGGGGAGGGGGTATTTATTGCCCCGTGTTGTAGTTATTTCCATGGGAGGTGGGGTGTTATATAATTGCCATAGGGGTAGTTTTGCTCTGGTGGGGGGGGTTATTTATGTTCTCTGGGGTGGATCGTGCTATTCCCAGTATGTTTTTTTATTACGGTTCCTCGGTCTGGGATTTCTTTGTTCTGTTGGTGGTAGTTATGTTCTCTTGGTGTGTATTTCTATGTCCGCCGTCGTTTTTTATTCTTTCCTATTCGGAGGGGGTAGTTATGTGTTCTGTGGGTGGTAGTTATGTGCTCTGGGGGGGTAGTGATATGCCCAGGAGTTGGGTAGTTATGTGCCTCGGGCGGGGGGGTAGTTATGTGTTCTGTGGGTGGTAGTTATGTGCTCTGGGGGGGTAGTGATATGCCCAGGAGTTGGGTAGTTATGTGCCTCGGAGGGGGGGGGATGGCATAACAGAGGGAGTGGGGATAGCTTGTGCTTTTACCTGCAGCCTTGGAGGATGGAGGGAGCTGCCTGCCGGAGGGCCTATTAGAGCGGCTTGCAGAGCTGCCTGTCAGTTGCACCGGCCTCCAGCAGGCCCCCGCAATAAAGAAAGTAGTGAGATCGCGCTTGTCAGGTATTCTCAGCTGCCTGTTCCTCTTCTTCCCGCTGCTCCAAAACTCTTCGGCAATCAACCGGGGCACAGCAACCATAGAACAGAGAAAGGAGCGCGGAGAAGGCAGGACGTGAGAGAAAGGAGCGCAGAGAAGGCAGAACGTGAGAGAAAGGAGCGCAGAGAAGGCAGAACGTGAGAGAAAGGAGCGCAGAGAAGGCAGAACGTGAGAGAAAGGAGCGCAGAGAAGGCAGGACGTGAGAGAAAGGAGCGCAGAGAAGGCAGGACGTGAGAGAAATATTTCCCATTTATTTATACACATAGTATCTTAAAAACTTACAGTGAAGTTCCGCCACTTGATCGATCCAAATCCCCTCACACCGTCTACATCAACACCACGAGATCCACAGAGTCCCCCTGCTCCAACTGACCCGGATCACCACACGGTTATCACAACGGAAGTAAACCAGGGGCTGATTACCAGGAGGAACCTGTGCCTCTCGTTAGAGCTGCGTGCCCAGCTATAGCAGCGCTCACAGTTCCTTATCTTTGGGGAGGTTCAAAAGCCGGACTTATCCCACAGACACATAAAGCATAGAATTTGGTTTGTGGGGACTGTATGGTAACCCTCTACGCGTTTCACACTTTCATGCGCTTCTTCAGGAGGTATCCAAGCATACTGAGATGTGTCCCTTAAATTGGGACTACACAAGTTACCCCAGGTGCTTAGATTAAAGTGCATAATTTGGATAATTGCTCCTCTTTATCAGGTGAATACTAACAAGCACACATACACCCATGAATGGCACATATATAACATGACAACATTATACAATTCCATTAAAAAACCTACGCAGGACCCCTTTCTCTGCCGGCAACCCTTTGGACCAGTGGAGGGAGGGAGAGCCTAGCAGATAAATTAAAACTGGGAGCAATGAGGTGTACATGGAGGATATGGTCAAGAAACAAGGAGAAATATCAGCTGGCATCGTCACCCACTCTAATGACCCCCATATTTAGCAACCCCGAGTTTATCCCAGGCTGCCTCCCAAAGGGACTCAGTAAATATAAAGAGCTACGGTTGATATTGGTTGTTGACTATGTATCCAAAAATAAGATTCTTGCACTCCCAGAGTTGGAGAAAAAGCATAACATTACAAATTTACCGGTGTTTGGTTATTTACAAATTCGACATTACCTACAAACAGTTTCAAAAGACAGTGTTTTCTGCTATGGCAAAATTTGAGAGATTATGCAGAAGAGGCTATTATTGCAAAGGTCTGATCTCTGAGGTATATCTGGGTCTGGCGTCAGTTGCGGCACAATCTAATCATAGCTACATGCTAAAATGGGCAGAGGACTTAAACCTAGAAATAGATAGAGATGACTGGGAGGATATCTGGGAATCGGCCTCTAAAACATCAATCTGCACAACTACAAAAGAAAACATATACAAAATTATCTTCCATTGGTACCTAACCCCAAATAGGCTGAGCCAGATTTTCCCCGGATCCTCAGATTTGTGTTGGAGAGGATGTGGGCAAAAAGGAGACATGGCTCATATCTGGTGGAATTGCCCAAAAATTCAGGGGTTCTGGATCATGATACAAACAATGATACGAGAGCTCCTGGGGCTAGAGATAGAGGTGGACCCACTGGTCCTGGTGCTGGCTAAACCAATAGAGGGCCTACAACCCCAAGAGAAAAAAATGATAAGCCACGTCCTCAATGCAGCTCGTTCCTCGGTAGCCGCGGCATGGAAAAAAATAAATCCCCCCTCCAAGCGGACAGTCCTGAGACGGGTCAGGGAAATAAGACTAATGGAACTCCTCTCGGCACAGCTGAGTTAAAAGATTGATAAGTTCCATAAGGTTTGGTCAGTATGGCCAGACAATTAACAATAAAATATAGGGACCATACAAGATTGGAGTTAATAGGCCACCTCCCCCTACCCCCTCCTCTCATTTCCCCTACCCACTCCCCCTCCCTCTTCTTTCTTGCTTTTTTCTCCTCTATCCTTGATTTTCTCCGCGAGAGATGCCCGGAAGCGGCGGCGGCTTCCTAAATAGGTTGTTAAAATTTAAAATAAATAAATAAATATACAATGTTTTGTAGAATTCGACGGTTGTAAGTTAGTTTATAAGATAAAGAAGACAACAAGAGTATTATTTATGTTGTAATATAATGTTTAATATTTATTCTTTTTATACACTGTGAAGTTGTAACAGATGTATGTTGAAACCTGTTATTTGATATCATTCTCTCAAAAAAACAATAAAAAAAATTGAAACAAAAAAACACTTTTAAAAAACTACACTTTTTAAAAAAAATACAAAACCACTTTTAAAAAACATTATTTAATAAAAAAAAAAAAAAAAACAACCCTCTAGCTTTATACAAAATCACATATATAAAAATATATTGTAATGGAGAAACTACCTAACCAACAAAATCAACACTGGGGTTATGGGATATCAAATCAATATTTCAAATTTACTTGTTAATCATAATGTTACATTTAAAAAATCGTAATTTTTTAGAGATCAAATCAAATTATAATTATTCTATAAAATTAACTTTAATCCCAGTGTTTGTATAAACTCTCCGATTAGTAAATCATAAATTAATTTATTCATTACATTTTATTTTAGATCTCTTACATTTTATAATTGTTACTTTAAAAAAAACTAACTTTATCATTTTTAATTATTATTTAAAAAGTATAAAAAAAACTATTTAAAACTATCAGTCAACTATTCAAAATGAGTTCATCCACTAAAATATAACCATAGTGCTGGGAGCTATTTAAATCTCTTTACAAAAACAAACACAAGGATTAATTCTCACTGGAGTTATCCTCCCTATTTAATCATTAAGTTTTATCTAAGAAAACGATTAAGTTCTATCACTTCATTTAGCCCCCTCTGAGAGGTAACTGCGCATCTGGCACATGTGGGACACAGGCAGGGTGCCCCAGCCCCCTGACTTATCCAGCCCGGGACAGTTGTCCCAGCTATCCCACCCCCTGTTGGGGGCCCTGCTGTTACCTGGAATCCCCAGTTTTTTGCCACCCCAAAACGTTGCCACTCTAGGCGTCAGCCTAGTTTACCTGGTGGTTAAATCGGCCTTGCTCTTGTTCTTTGTTCAAGCTATCAATCTCTTGTCTCCGTTCTCCCTGTGTATTACGTTCTTTTATTACTCTCCTGAGCCATCTGCCCAGTTTCTTAATAACTTTGTGGTTTGGCTCACACATTTCCTTTCCTTTGACATACCCTAATTTTAGGTGAATGTAACATACCAATTAACAACCACAAAGCTACGTCCCACCTGCTACCTTGGTCCTTCTCTAGTGGACCAACTCTTTCATCCATCATATTGGAAACTCCCTTGAACTTGATCACCACCTTCTCTCTTTCATCCTACTCTGCCTCTTCCAACCCCCCTAGTCCTATCTCCTTAAACACTTAAAGCAACCTGCTCACTCTATACCTTGTCCAATTCTCCATCTCTCTAACCCATCTTCTCTCTCATTTATCTACCTTGTACTTCCCAGAGATAGCAACCTCCCCCTGCAACAGTAGCCTCTCATCTAACCTAGACCAAGCTGACCTGCTACTGCTCACAGCACTAGTCCTCTTTGGCCCCAATAATGGCACTTGCAACCTCCAAAATGCTCCTGCCCTACACAATGTCAATGGAGGAAATCTCACTCTAAAGAACAACAAATGAATGATATAATTATACAATGCTGTCCTATTACTTGCAAACAAAACAAAAAAAAGTATGTCCTGGCCATAGAGTTAAGATGACAAATAATACATGGTTACAATACATAGTTACATAAGTGAACAGGGTATACATTATATACAAGACATTGCATGCACAGTTAGAGATAATATATATTATAGGCGTATGTAACAGTTACAGACCAGATTAAATTGCTTTATTTTTGAAAGAACTTAGACTGGTGGCGGCTGTGAGAGTCTCCGGTAGATTGTTCCAGTTATGGGGTGCACGGTAAGAGAAGGAGTAGCGGCCAGATATTTTGCTGAAACTTGGGACCATGAACATTCTTTTGGAGTCAGATCTCAGATGATAATTGCTGCATGTGGTAGGGGTGAGGAGCTTGTTCAGATAGACGGGTAGCTTGCCCAGAAACTATTTGAAGGCAAGACAGGAAAGGTTAACTTTGCGCCTAGGCTCGAGTGATGACCAATCTAGTTTTTTGAGCATTTCGCAGTGATGTGTGTTGTAGTTGCATTGGAGAACAAAACAGCATATTGAATTGCAGAGGGTATCAAGTTTGCTAAGGTGGGTTTGGGATGCAATGCCATGTACTATGTCTCCATAGTCGATAAATGACATTAGCATCTGCTGTGCGATACGCTTTCTGACCAGCAGGCGTAGGGAGGATTTGTTCCTGTAAAGTACACCTAGTTTGACATAGGTTGTGGATGTCAGGGTTTCGATGTGCATCCCAAATCCAAATTCCAAATATATCTCTGAACTCTATATCTACACTATCCTCAAGCCCTCAACATCATTTATCCACTTTTGAATTCTCTTCTTTGCCCCCACACACCAACTCCTCTCCCTTCCTTTACTTCCCAAGATTGAATGACCGATTATAAACATAAAATTTAATGAACCCAATATGAAATCATATCCTGTCAAGCCCTATCCACACCAGCACACCCTCTTCATGCTCAATAGGAAATCCTGGTATTCTTCCCTCCAGTGACTGAGCCAGAAGTCTCCGCCTTCTCTTCTTCTCACCTCTTACAACATGGCCACTTGACCCACTTCTTCACAGCACACTTTCCTCCAGTATAATTCCGACCTTAACTTGAATCGTCAACCTCCCCCTTATTGTATTCCCCTCATCCTTCTAGCATGCTACTGTAACATCTACAGAACACTGAAGCAGCATGTTCTTAATCCAGCCTCTCCCTCCGGCCCCCACCCTGTCCCATTTACAACCACATGCTACATTTTCCGTCTGCTAACTCAGGGATGCGCAAACTTTTCTGTTCGCGCTCCCCTGTCTGCTCTCCCTCCCCCCTCCTTACCTGCTCTCTGGCTTGGGCGGCTTCATATGACATCACAACGTCAAGTGAGGTCGCATTCCCATGGCAACGCGTTGCCATTTGAAGCCACATCATGGCAACACATCACCAAAGAGCTGGCTGAGAGTAGGTAAGAGAAGTTACAGAGGCCTTACGCCTCCCCTGGCGTTGGACCTCTGTAACTGCCGCGTCCCCCTTAGAAAATCCTGCGCCCCCCAGTTTGCACACCCTGTGCCAACTCATTTTTGGACCCACCTCAATCAAAAATCAACCACTGAGATTGAGCTAGATAAAGTTGCCAATGACATTGTAACAACAACATCCCTTCTCATGATTCATTTTACTTGACCTCTCCATTGCCTTTGACACAGTAGATCATTCCCTCCTCCTCCACAACCTCCAATATATTGGTCGCCATAAAACAGGTCTCTGTTGGTTCACTTCATATCTGTCTAACCCATTGTCATGGTAGCACAGGACTTTTAATACCATTTATATTTAAGGGATCAGTCAATAGGCAAAACACAGTAATGAAATAAAATTATGTTTATTTGGATAAGACCTCGGAAACACACAGAAATACAAAATACAGAGAATATACATGCTTACAGGGGTCTGGGGGTAAAAAATAGCCTCTCCTAGTTTCAAGGCAAACAAATATGAAGAGTAGTTAGCACTGTTTGTCTCTTTGTTTTTATGTAGTTTATTAAAGTTGATTTTAACCTTTCATTGCTGGTGAGTGCCCTATCATTTTTCTGGAGCGGCTTTTCATTTGATCCATATTTGTTTGCCGTTGTCTGTGAGGATCTCGTTACACCACTGGAAGTCATACGGGAGACGCATTCTCTGGCAGCGTCAGGGAAGCAGCTGAAGGAAGGGACTCAGGATGGTGTCTAATCGTGAGTAAGGCTACTCCACACCGAGCTCACCAGGGCTATGGGGACTATGTGAATATATTTCACCTTGTATTGTCCCTGTGCTGTTCCCCTCCTGTCCTCACTAATCATCCGTTTATACCATACCTGCATCACCATTTATTCCCTATTATCCGGTGTCAGCTCCATATATTCTCTCAACAGTGCCACAGTGCACTTGCAGCCGGACCACTTAGCGCTTATACGCGGTTTCGTTTTCCCTAGTTTCAAGGTGCCTGCTTCAGCAAAGGCTTACCTTGATAGGACCCTTGTTCTGGACTCCTGGACCGAAATCCAGCCTGCTGGCTAGGCCTCTCCATGCTCCCTATGTGAATAGCTCTTTCACTTCAGAAGCACCATTGAGAGGCCCGCCAGCAGCTGCTTGTCTTCAAATCTCCAACAGGAAAAAACAGTTATCTGCTACACTGCGCTCCCTTATATAGGGTTGCTTCATATCTAATACACTGAGGGGGCTGGCAGCCAATTAGAGCACGGATTGTGATTGTGCATGCAATAATAGGAGGGAAGAATTTAAAACTTGCCAATGGAAATTGTGCTTATGAGTTTGAACTCCAGGAACTGTTTTCCTGGCTAGCCCCATACCCCCTGGGGTCCTGGCTCCCCTGAGTCTACGTGAAACAAAGGGCTTTCTAGTCCAGATATGCTGCTCACCAAATGGTTTTCCCCCTCTGGACATCCGCTCCTCTTTGAACTATGGATTCTATACAAGCTAGCTGGCATCTTAACCATATGCCCGGGCTGTCTGTATAGAGCCTTATAGTAAACACAAAACACGATATAAAGTACACTTTATTACAGAATATACTTTGGGGGACCATATACTTATACGGGAAATAACTTGGGGATATTTGGAGTCTGGGGGACACAGGGATGCCCCGGTGTAATTCACCCTGCGTACCTACAAATTATGCCTGCTCGCCGGGGAGAATTAAATGACTACCAGCAACTTTGATCCTTGAACTCCTTGCAACCAAAATAATTGTATTTCCACCCAAATATCTCCCCTAAAACTGACACACAAGAAATGTCACAGTTCTAGGGCTAAGGGAACATGAACAAGGAAAAAACAGGGTAATTTTATTTTCCAGCATGTTTTATCCCTGGTCCCTGGCTTATGGAGGTACCAGGGACCCCACAGGTTCAGGGGTAACCAGCGGGCTTAACCTTTATTAGATAGCTTGGTTACCCCCTCCCATCACACCCGTCCTTTAGTGGATCCTTTCTGGCACCTCCTCCTCTAGACTCCTACTTTCTGTTGGGGTCCCACTGGGTCCTGTACTGAGACCTCTCCTCCTTTCCCCTCTACACCTTGTTTGGTGAACCAATCAACAATTTGGGTTTTCACTATCATCTTTATGATGATAATATCCAAATCTATCTGTCCTCTACAGACCTCTCTTTCCATCCAGAACTGTGCCACTAATTGACTCCACTATTACTTGACTATAAACATTAATGACTCTACCATAACCTCATTTCTCCAAACTCGATGACTGGGAGTCTTTTCCCCTTTGGCTTCATCCCACACACATACAGTTACTCGCCAAATCATGCCAGAATCCACCTCTTCTCGTCCCCAAATCCTATTGCGTTATTGTAATTGACTAATGTCTAAATCTGACTTTTCTAACTAATTTAGTTATGAAAACTACAGTAAGTTCCCAATTTTCTTAGAAATTAATTTACTGTTGTGTTATAGGGTTAATATAGGGTTATAGGTGTGATAGGGTTAATATTGTTCTAGTAGCTCTAAATGAACAGGTGATTACAAGGTAAACATTTTAATTTTCAATGTAGGAATGCATCTTTATATACTAAGTGTAACCCGAGATAAGAAAAATACAGCCCTATAAAGGTTCCTAACTCTTCATAGTGTAATGCAGGAGAGCATTCATGTCTTACAAAGACCATCGTTTTCAGTGCAAGAAACTAAACTATAGATCCAACAGAACCAGATCTTCCATGGTCATTCTAAAGATCTCTGCAAGATTTTCATTGTTTCCCTCTATTGAATATTTTTGCCTCTGAAGTGACTTTTTGTTATATGTTTGTGGTACAGAGAACAATTTGTTTTCTTTTTGGCCCAGTCTGAGAAGAATTGTTTATTTGTAATAAAGAAAGTGCCATAAATGGTGATTTGGTGTTCTTGCCTTTTCTTGGTGTTACTTATGCTGTGCTGGTGATCACCTTAGCAGAAGGTCTGGCTAATTAGTTCCAGTTGGTGTTTGCCTAAAAGAGATGCACGCTGGGATGGAATTAGCTGCCAGCAACATTGGCAAATGAAGACAGGTTAGGAGCAGATTGTGCTCAGTACCAGCAGCACATCCAGCTCATCCTATTAGCACCGTCTCAGCTCCCCCAGCCAAACCCCTCACTGCAGCATGGCAGCTCCCCCGGCTCAACTCACCGGTGAGTTTATACTTCCATAGTATTGATTTTGTTACCCTGGGGTTATTTAGACATGGACCCCGTGTTTGAATATGATGTAGTAACTGTTTTGAATTGTAACTGTATGAAATCTTCACCCCAGTGTTTGCACAGCAGGTGCTTTAAGCTTACACATGTTACCTGCTTTGCTGCAATGATTTGAGAGTAATGCATCCTGGTGTGGGGAACTGTATATAGGTGTCCAACATGCATGTGGTAACCCAGTAATAATACTTCTTGCAAAAAACATTTTTGTAGCTATGTTTAATCCTTTGACAGCATGTTATGTACGGTACATTGAATCAATGGTCTTAGTATTCCTGGTACCAAGGTCAATGGCTGTCTATGGTTATATTTAACACATTATAATCTCTACTTTGCTCCAGGTAACATTCTGCATTACTCGTAGATATAGCCACAGACATTAATTGTAAAGGCATCAATAACTGCCTCAAATTTGACTCGCATATTAACCATTTAATTGCACAAAATGAAAACAGTCTTATTTGTATAAATATTTATTGTTAATAAAGTCACAGGTTAAATCATATCAGTATGAATAGAAAGAACACATTGATCATACTAATTCATAGCTCTTAAAAACCTTAAAAATAGGCTGAAGACGAGATGTTTTCACCAGCAGATGGTTTATAAAAGGAGCTTTCTTTCATAATTAATGTGATTGGATTTTTGTGACTCTTACAAAGGATGAGGATTATGTTCTTGGGAGTGTTTACTGATGTCAGTGCTTGTGTTAGAAATAAATGTACTAACAATATTTCGGTTAAATGAATATATCCTTTGAAAGACATTATTTTATGGATTTTTTTTAATTTTTTTATAGTGCTCTTGGCTTTTTAATGAATCTATACCCTGTATTTACAAAGAAACGGGAACAATTCAATCAGACCAACAATATAAAAAAGCTGGAAAGGGATCGAAGTTAATTCTCAATTACTCAGTATGATTTCATTCTTTTCAATGTAAACAAATTAGCATTGCTATAAGAAAATGGTATAATCCCATAATTAGCTTTATTACATCCCTGTAAAACATCTTAACTGACAGGTCACATACAGTACGATCAGGTTCCTATGTTATATTGTAGTTATTTAAGGTTACTTCCAGCTTGCATTTTAATTATTTCCAAATCACATTTGCATTTGAAAATTGTTGCAAGAGTTGCTTATGCTACATTACCATATATAAGGACAGTACCATATATACAGACACAGGACTATATACACTATACAGAACATGCAACTTAAATCAAACCAAGTTTGAAGCTTCAAAACCAGGGTGCAATTGTACTTTGCTTTACTGTACATACTGTAATAAGTTTCACTTACAATTGCCACCCCACTGAAATTCATGTATATATGCAAAACATGAGGAGTCCTAATGATTGTATCAGCATCTGTTTAGTACAGTAACGGTACCTCTTATTTGTGAATAACACATTATAGTGAGGGAATTATATTTGTGTGATTTCATATATTTTTGCCATAGCAAGCACTCATAAGGTGCTTTGTATTTATTATTATTTATAAAATTATTAATATTGCGATGTGTACTATAATTGTGTTAATACAATGAAAGCTGTTTTAAATAACATTTAGTTCAGTAATTACCTTTTAAAATGTGTGCACCAAAATAGCATAATAAATGTATTAGGTATTCACAGGGTTTAGTATTCTGCTGTTGTACTCTAAAGCTGAATTTGTAACAGTACTTTGATTAGGATATTATCAAAATTGAATGCATACTTGTAATTATATGTATATTAATGTCACATTTTCATTATACTACTTTGTGAAACCTTTAGTGTACATAAGTAGCAAGACTTACTGTACCCAGTAACCATGACCGTGACAAGGTGTGAGATTACAGCTCACCGCGGCCTGTCCGAGGCTCGGTTACAGTCAGCCAGCAGAATTATTTGTAGGGTTATTTATGTAATCGCAATTCAGTATGTGTGTCCGGCAGATGGTGCACTGAATATCTTCGCCTATGCCTGCGCAAAGTAAAATTGTATTAAAAGCGAAACAATATAAGGGTATATATACATAGATAGATACTGCATGAATACATACTCTATATCCAGGAGAAATAGTATAAAATGTAATGCAAGCCTAACCAGCATATGAGGGAGGGGAATGGGAAAAAGGAGAACAGAACAAGGGGGGGAGGGGGGGAAATACGGAAAACAAAAGCAAAAAAAGGGCAATAAAGGGAGTTGATGTGGTGGAGAAAAGGGGGGCAATGTTTTGGGGCTAAATGCCCCTTCCTCAGGCCCGATCCCACGGCACCTCTCAAGAGGGACACTTGGTACTTCCCTTAGGCCCAAACCACAAAGGTCTCCCTCTGTAAAAATAGGAACAAAGCACAAGAAAGACCTAGTAAATACTGCCAAGCATAGTAATCACTGTAACAGGGATAACCCTATAGGAACCAGGTAGCACAGTAAGCCTAGAAGGAGATTCGCAGTCTGCCCTCTATAAGGCACAATTCTAAGTAAACAGTTCAGCATAGAGCTCCTTAATGAGTACCATATAGAAAACAATGTCTCCTAGAGTGAAAAATGCAAAAGCCATAGTTACAGGGATAGAGGGGTCAGTCCATTTATAGTTACAGGGATAGAGGGGTCAGTCCATTTATAGTTACAGGAATAGAGAGGTCAGTCCATTTATAGTTACAGGGATAGAGGGGTCAGTCCATTTGAGCAGCAGCCAGTCAAGGCTGATTTAGCATCCATCATGTCACAATATAACATGAAACACTATCAATGACATAAAACAATACAAGTAATAGTTGCCCTAAAACAACTCCAGTATTTTAATTTAAATCATATTTTTAAAATGAAGTATCTTGTTTCACAGAAAACAATAGACATCTGTTAAAAGCAAAATGAATCGGTTTACATATAGATTTATGTTTACACACAGTCATGAGTGGCTGGTAGAAACTGACATTTGTCACACCTATGTGTCTTGAATTAAATGAATTGTACCCGCATTGACCTGGCTTTTGTTGAGTTGTGGAAGATACAGTGACACAGTAGCTAGAAGAAATACAATACATGGCATTTTGCAGATTGTGATATCTTTTAAAGGAGAAACATAAGAACTCTCATAAAAATTATTCTTTAAAATTCTACAAATCCCTGCAATGTGGACACACAGCATGTACAACATTAAAGGGTTTATATATACAGTACTGTATTAAGCTCAATAGGGGTGTTTTTTTGATTGAATTGGTGCATTTTGAGTCATTTGCCATGTGTGTTTCCTTGTGTCAATAACTGCTTTGCTTACAGTTGCAGCAGAATAAAAACGTACTGTAGTTGCATGGAGTAAAATGAATCATTTGGGTGTGTGGAGGGGTGTATCACTTTCTTTAGGTGTATAATGGTGTGAACTTTGCCTAAAAAAAATCAAATACAAGAAACCTTAAAAATGAATTTCTTACATTTGGCACATAGAGGGTAAAAGTATAACCTACATGGCAATACTGCAATCAGTATCTCATATATAACATCTTTGCACCCCAGTTTCCCTGCAGATCCCAAATACTTATAAAATCTCCAACTACTTTACTGAAACAGGAACCCTTTCTAATATGCCAGTGTGTTCCTTTTAGTATAATTGTGTACTGTAAGATTTAACAGCAATATTATCAATTGGACCAATATGTAATTAATTTCCTATTATTTTGTACAGTAGTATTTCTATACAGTTCTATATATATATGATACACACACACACACACACACACACACAAACACACACAAACAACAAACACAACACACACACACACTAATACAATGGAGTAATTAATGCCTTACTACTAGACAAGAATAATTGGAAGAACTGAATCCCTGCCAGAAAAACATTAAAATAGTCAATATTATTATCTTTCCTAATAGGGAACATATATTGCTTACATTTGAATGACTGAATATTTCAGTTGTACACACATTAGACATTAAAAAGTAATATTAATTTCACAAATAATTCTGCCAAAAATAACTATTAATTTTATCTGAAGCTTCTCCCATTTGACCTTTGGCATTGTTTTTGACTTACAGATATTCCTTTAACTCTCAGTCAAGTACATAATGGACAGAAACCAGAGTCATCAGCAGGGGGGCCATGCACCCCCCAGAAAGCGAAATATCTCACAGTCACTCAGCACCTCCCTGCTCTGCACCAAGGAAACATCAACGGGGCTTTTGATGCATCCTGTTGCCTTGATGATCGCAATAATTCAGTAAGTGAAGCTCCTTGGTGTATAACTCATTTTGATGCTACAACTCCTGCAGTGTTAGTGAGTATTGTGAGACTAATGGAGTATGCATGCAAAGGTAACATAATATATGTAGGTGATTGGAATACAAGACACACAGATATGACCACAAATTCATATATAAGCTTCTCGTTTGGTTGGATATTATCTGACACTTCTTTCCTCTCTTGCATTTCTAGTCCTGTGCGAGTATTTGATAGATTATCCTGTGATAGAAATTATCATTTCAAGGCTTGCGCTTATTTGATATGTTTGACATATCCAGTCATTTCATACTGGGTAATATTTTTGTGTACACATAATCTTACAGGTACCTTTCTAACTAAGATGTTTGAAATAAATGAATACAGCCAAATCATTCATTTGCTCCTCTATTTTGCTTATGTAATAGACATAAATGTCCCACTGATATATGTACATTTTTATATATAGTTCTTCACTTTATATGTTCTATGCTCGTGTTACTTTTATACTCTGTTTTGTCACTTTGGTGGGCTGCATACATTTCTCTAACATAATAATGACACCCAAGGTAAGAAGTGGCTCTCCCTCCCCTCACTCCTCTGGGGGCTGAGCTGTCTCATGCTCTCAGCGTTCCTATGGAGACTTCTCTTGCTGGGGAGATGGGTGCCTTGGCAATGAGAGAACAGCGCCCAGATTGATCCTGATGTGGTAAACAGGAAAGCATCTTCCACTGGCCAGTTCCACCAGCACCCTGCCTGCAGCCTGGGCTCCAGCCACAACCCTCCATAAGAAAGCTGCAGCTCAGGAGACCCTCTCCCACAATGGAGCCTATTTCCAGGCTCTGTATCTCCCACAACCCAGAGGGTGACATTTGCTGAGCTACCTGTTGATTTGTTTTGGTGATTTTTTTTCCAGGGGGTGGGAGGGAACATTTTATCTTACATTTCAAACATGGATCCAGAGAACCTGCAAGGACTTCCAGTAAGTAAAGTGACACATATTAAAGCATTCAAGCTTACTAAAGAGCCAACATATATTAGTACATAGTTAATTAATTGACACTAAATTACTAATCTGCTACCAAACTGGCATATGAAGACAATTAGCAAATGAACACAATCCCATACAGAATACATACAATAGAAGAAATACATCAACGTTCTGTATCAACTTCAGATACTATTTTCTTAATAAATATTAGGACAGCTTCACACAGATACACACACTGTGCTAGCACATGTACATCTATCTGTCTGTCTGTCTGTCTGTCTGTCTGTCTGTCTGTCTGTCTGTCTGTCTGTCTATCTATCTATCTATCTATCTGTCTGTCTGTCTGTCTGTCTGTCTGTCTGTCTATCTATCTATCTTTTGTCCTATATAACTACCTATGTTGCATAAATGAGTAAAACTATTATTGGAGACCTGTAGATATGGGGATGTTGGTATACAGGAGGTAGTGTAGATATGGGGATGTTGGTATACAGGAGGTAGTATAGATATGGGGATGTTGGTATACAGGAGGTAGAGTAGATATGGGGATGTTGGTATACAGGAGGTAGTGTAGATATGGGGATGTTGGTATACAGGAGGTAGTGTAGATATGGGGATGTTGGTTATACAGAGGTAGTGTAGATATGGGGATGTTGGTATACAGGAGTAGGTAGATATGGGGATGTGGTATAAGAGGTGGTGTAGATATTGGGGATGTTGGTATACAGGAGGTGAGGTAGATGGGATGTTGGTTATACAGGAGGTAGTGGTAGATATGGGGATGTTGGTATACAGGAGGTAGTGTAGAGTGGGGACTTAGGGTGGGTCGAGAAACGGAGGTAGATGGTGGTGAGGAGGAGTAGATATAGGGGATGAGGTGGGAGAACCCAGGAAGGGTAGAGTAGAATAGGGATGTTGGGGTATAAGGACGGGGTTAGTGGAGTAAGAAGGGAGCTGGTGGGGGGATACAGGACGAGTTAGTGTAGAGATATGGGAGTGTGGGTATAAGAGGAGGTAGTTGCTAGTGGTAGAATAATTGGGGATGTTGGTATACAGGAGGTTAGAGTAGATATGGGGATGTTGGTTACAGGAGGTAGAGTAGATATGGGGATATTGGTATTATACAAGGAGGTAGAGTAGATATGGGGATGTTGGTATACAGGAGGTAGTGTAGATATGGGGATGTTGGTATACAGGAGGTAGTATAGATATGGGGATGTTGGTATACAGGAGGTAGAGTAGATATGGGGATGTTGGTATACAGGAGGTAGTGTAGATAAGGGGATGTTGGTATACAGGAGGTAGAGCATGTTTCCAGTTAGCTTTGTTATCTGGTTTCTGCTTGGTCACCCAGGTAATTTCCTGGCTGGATGTTCTGTTTGTGACTGGCTTTCCCCCGGGGTTACTGTTTACTTCTTATTCTTCGCAGGTTGTTAACAATTACGTGGATGGAAACCAGGTGCTCAGACAGAGTGGCATGTATTTTGAGGATGGTAAGAGGAAGGTGGACTATGTGCTTGTCTATCATTACAGACACCGCTCTTCCCAAAACAATGGATCCCCAGGGAATCACAGACCCCCAGTAGTTATTGTTTCTAATGGGAATTCAGTGACCCCAGAAGAGATTGGGAAAACACCACCAGAACAGTCTTTGCCCGGGGAATTACAGCATCAAAACTATCAGAAACAGAAAGATCAAAATCACCAGAAGCATCAAAACCAAGAACATCCACAATCTGGCAATGGGAATCACCCACAGCACCCCCAAGGGGCGGTAGTGGTGGAACTCAGCCACCAAGATGCCCTGGAAGAGGAGAAGACAGGTCAGAGGGAGGAGTTTGAGCGTAGCCTTGTTGAAGCTGGTCTGGAGATAGAAAAAGACCCTGAGGTAAGTAGGGTATTTAAATGGAGGCCAATGAAATAACAAGTGATGAGATCATTGATTATGTGGTCAATAATACTATTAGACATAACCTACTTTAAGTGACCTTGGATGAATCTATCGACATCAGTGAGGACCTGTAAAGCTGATGATTGTTTTCATATTTTGTTGGCTCTTGTCCAAAGCTGAGAGAGGTTGATTGTCTTCGTCCTGTGTAAAGTCACAATGCCTGTGAGGATGGGATGTTGTCGATTAGATCATCTTGATTATTAAAGTGTTGATTGTTTTTGTGTTTCAATCGGACACCAGAACATACATGAATTACTTAGGTTTGTAGTTATGATTGATTATTATACATTGCTAAACAGTTTGTCAATTACAGTATTGTTTTGATTGTGGAAGCTTTGAGCATTTCTTATGAAACTTAGTTGGTGTACCATATCCTACTTAGTTATCTAGTTGGTTAAATCCCATGGGTAGATCCCATGTTTATCTGGTTGGATAGATCCCATGGTTGTCTGATTGGATAGATTCATGGCTGCCTGGTTGGTTAGATCTCATAGATGTCTGATTGGATAGATCCCATGGTTGTCTGCCTGGTTACATCCAATGGTTGTCTGGTTGGTTAGATCCCATCAATGTCTGATTGGATAGATCCCATGGTTGTCTGCCTAGTTACATCCCATGGTTGTCTGGTTGGTCAGACCCAATGGTTATCTGATTGGATAGATCCCATGGTTGTCTGATTGGATAGATCCCATGACTGTCTGGATAGATCCCATGGCTGTCTGGATAGATCCCATGGCTGTCTGGATAGATCCCATGGTTGTCTGGTTGGATAGATCCCATGGCTGTCTGGATAGATCCCATGGTTGTCTGGATAGATCCCATGGTTGTCTGGTTGGATAGATCCCATGGCTGTCTGGATAGATCCCATGGCTGTCTGTATAGATCCCATGGTTGTGTGCCTGGTTTCATCCCATGGTTTTCTGGTTGGTTACATCACAGAGCTGTCTGGTTGGTTAGATCAATAAATATGGAACATTATATGGATGTTATTGGCACTTGATTCTCTTGTGTTATGAATGGTATAAGTATAATATTGTGTTGGAAATGGAAATAAATACTATTCTATATATTTTTAAAGTAAAATGGCCGTTCCAATAGCCTGTAATTTAAAAAAAAAATGTATTGTTAATTATTTATGTCAAGGGTATAGGAAATGTCATTACTATGTCTAGCTAATAAAATGTGTTGACTTTTGATGTGTGAAACTTTGCAGCACACAATCATTATGTCTAGTGCAACACTCTCCATCACCCCCATAGCTGAGATATTGGCAATTCTAGCAGTTGTTTGGTATTAATAGATTTTTACCCATTCAGCTCTTTACTGCCATAGAGCCCTACCCCACAGTACATCAGGACTGACCAACTGCAGTCCTCAAGAGCCACCAACAGCTCCGGTTTTCAGGATATCCCTGCTTCAGCACAGGTGATGCAGTTTAAGACTGAGCCACTGGTTGAACCACCTGTGCTGAAGCAGGGATATCCTGAAAATCTGACCTGTTGATGGCCCTTGAGGACTGGAGTTGGCCAAATCTGCGTTACATGTTAAGCCCCTTTGGCACTGAACAATTTATTATCTAAAATGAACAATGACATTTCTGTTTTGTGTCATCATTTTAAATGCTTTTGATAGTATTCTAATGAAACAATAGCAGCTGATTGCGTGGGCCGTTACCTGTAATAATGGTGCACTTACTGTCATTTCCTTCCTCCTGATAGATACATATATAACAGAATATGAATATGACTCATATTGATGGGCATGTACATTAAGAAGACTCATGCCAAAATACATCAAAAATTATCTCATAATGTTACGTTGTTTGATAAACCAGATCAGGGGACTATTTAAGGTTTGATGATGATGCAAATTTTATTTATTTATTTATTTATAAAAATGTTTTACCAGGAAGTAATACATTGAGAGTTACCTCTCGTTTTCAAGTATGTCCTGGGCACAGTTAATATGACAAATAATACATGGTTACAAATACAGTTACATAAATGAACAGGGTATACATTATATACAAGACATTGCATGCACAGTTAGAGAGGATGTATATTATAGGCGTATGTAACAGTTACAGACCAGATTAAAATGTGAGACAGCCTTAGATTTGAAAGAATTTAAACTGGTGGTGGATGTGAGAGTCTCTGGTAGGTTGTTCCAGTTTTGAGGGGCACGATAAGAGAAGGAGGAACGCCCGGATACTTTGTTGAGCCTTGGGACCATGAACAGTCTTTTGGAGTCTGATCTCAGGTGATAGGTGCTGCATGTGGTAGGGGTGAGGAGCGTGTTCAGATAGACGGGTAGCTTGCCCAGAAAGTATTTGAAGGCAAGACATGTGTGTTATAGTTGCATTGGAGAACAAAACGACAAATTGAATTGTAGAGGGTGTCAAGTTTGCTAAGGTGGGATTGAGTTGCCGAGCCATATACTATGTCTCCATAGTCAATAATTGGCATTAGCATCTGCTGTGCGATATGTTTTCTGACTAGGAGACTTAGGGAGGATTTGTTCCTGTAAAGTACCCCTAGTTTGGCAAAGGTCTTGGTTGTGACACAGACACAAATTTGAAGAAATAGTCATGTTTGCTTTGCAGCTTGTTGCCAGCATTACAATAATTGTCTCAGAATGTACACATACTGTATGGATTGGCCCATTATTAACAATACCACATGGCAAAAAACACTCCGGAACTGCAAAACCAAGCGTTTTATTCACTGAAAATATCCTACTCAGAAGCAAAGGGGGCTACTGCTAGCTTAGGAGCTTTGGATGTAAATCCTTTACTGCAAGTATTTAAGGCAGGGGAATGGTTTGTTGCATGTCATGTGAGCATGAGATAATTCATTTGAACCCCAAACAATATTATGCTTATTATAATTGACTGATAGCTGCAAAACATACCAAATGGATCTACAGCTGTGGATGACACACGGTAAAGGTAACCTCATTGCAGGCCCATCTGGCAGGGAAGGGATTCTTAATTAGGGCCTTGTTTACTAAGTGCTGCTGTTCTATAGGACATGTTCTGGTGCGGAAAAATAACTTATGGCCCACTCACTTGAACAGGCTCTAAGGCAGGGTTCTCAACACCAGTCCTCAGGACCCACCAACAGGACAGGTTTTGAGGATATTCCAGTTTCAGCACAGGTGGCTCAGCCATTAAGAGAACCCCTGCTGTAAGGCGTCTCTCAGGAACAGAAGATGTCTTATGGCATAGCATCTCTTAATAAAGCGTGTCCTTCATTTCCCTTTTCCCCAATAGCTGTTTTGTGACGAACATTTTTATTGATAAATATCATATTTCAAACATCTACAATCTGCATTTTATTAACACAGCAAAATATCTAGTTTTACAAGAAAAAGGAGAATCCGGCTTAATATACATGAAATGAAATTGAAGGGAGTATAGCTATATAAGTACTCAAACTTAATTATGTGATGTATTGCATTACAGTAAACTGTTACGATCAATTCTCATGCTTTTATACATGACTTGAAAAAGAAATCCTACATTTCTCGTAAATGTCACTTTATGCGGCGTCATTATGACAATCTCGCTTTCTTCCATTCTAATGCAGGCGCAATTACTCATATTTGAAACAGTAAAAGCTTTTTTTATACAAATTGTACCTACAGGTAGCTCTGGCCTTTGCTTCTGAGCAGGGTATAAACTAACTGTGTGTCTTAAAGCAGAATATAATGCCTGTAAGAAATATGAAAATGTCTTTACTAACAACCATGAATAAATTATGACGTGATAAGCCTGATTTGGTGTTTCACACTGGTCGTTTAATTTCCAAGTTTATACAATATTTTTGTCAGTTTTATTTTGATTTGGAAACATTAGTTGATTAAATCGCACATATAATGTTATGGCCAATCAAATTGGAAACAATGCTGCCATGTAGAATGGCTCGTAGAGAAAAGACTTGTAAAGTGCAGGTTTAATGCCACTGGGGGAGCAGAACAAAACACACTCTCTGATTCCCTATATATTGCACATAGGCGGTTACATAGGCAGTTACATAGGCGGTGACATAGGCGGTGACATAGGCGGTTACATAGGCAGTTACATAGGCTGTTACATAGCCGGCTACATAGGCAGTGGTCCTGGTGTTTTGATTTGGGTTGATAAAATGAGTTTGGTTCTGTTGAATGGCCAGTTAGTAGGGTCTTGGTTTGGTCTTTGGGGAACGTGATTTTAGTTACACAAATCCTAAAATGTATATATATATATACAGTGCTTGACAAATCACCCACAAATCTACTCGCCGAACCAAAAAATCTACTCGCCACCTAGTCCCGCCCCAACCCCGCCTTTAGTCCCGCCCCTAGTCCCGCCCCCAACCCCGCCTCTAATCCCGCCCCCAGCCCCGCATTTAAAAAAACCATAAATGAAATAAATTGAATAAATTCCTAGTAAGAACATTCGTTTTTGACATAAGTTTATTTATTGTATTACATTATATTACAATTAGTCCTTGTGTATAAATGTCAAATCTAGAAAAAAAGCCAGATGTGAATGACTAGTTTCCTGAACCCCTTAACCAGTGTCTGGACGTCCCCACTTCACAATATTTAAAGCAGCAATCCCGCCTGGGATCTTACCTGATCTGCAGTCTCTCAATGTCCAGGTACCCTCATTCCCGCAATGTTATACATTGGAGGGGATGTGTTCCCTACCTGTCTTCTGGGTTAGGGGGGGCTCCGATGTCTCCCGTGTGAAGCTTGAGTCAGATCTGGAAGAAAGCAGAATAGGTTATTTCGGTGTAGTGTAGGGCAGTTAAGATATACAGGGTAAATAAGATATCCAGATCCAGATTGTGAGACAGAGAGACGGAGAGAGAGGGTGAGAGAGACGGAGAGAGAGGGTGAGAGAGACGGAGAGAGAGGGTGAGACCCCCCCCGGCCCATATTTAACCCCCCCTAGGCCCATACTGAAACCCCCAAGGCCTTTTGTCACATTGGATGTAGCATTTGGTATCTTTGTCTTTTGTTGAAAATATTAAAATAAACAGATTGCATTGTAATGTTTTTTTCCGTATTACAATATGAAGAAAACAGTTAAGTAAAAGTTGCCCTCTACATTTTTTTTTCTGTGGTAGGTGCGCTACGGGTTGTGTGGGGGTTCCTGCTTCTTTAATTTCTCCTGGGCCCCTAGATTTCTGTTGGCGGTCCTTATGGCATCACTGGTGGTTGTGTCGCAGAGGAGCAGAATTGCGGCCTACTCCATCGGCGTTGCACTCAGTGAGTGATTTCCAAAGGCAGTGATGATGTGACTGAATAGACCAGATGCTGGATCGGTGAATAGCACTTGAGTCCACATAGAGTGATTGCAATTGTCTATTATCCAGGGACAGAACATGATACACAATCGTAATGAAATTTCCTTCCAACGCGTTTCGTAGCAAGATACTTCATCAGGGATAGTTCAACAATAAAAAGGCTAATATTTGAACCCCTCTACGTTTGCAATTGGATGAGAGTGGGGGTGTGTTCACAAATCCTAATATGATAGGTTACTAGTATTAGTCTAAACCCTACCAACAATTGGCATACAAATACATCTTTATTAATACAATGTCAATTAAAATAGATCAATAATATATATAACATAAAACAATATATAGGTCGAAAACAATGGAGCTAGAACGAGAAAAACATAATTGTGATAATAAGAAAAACACCATGTCTAACATAAGGCAAGAATAATGAACAATGAAATCATGAGTATATATTAGCATAGAACAAAATACTCGAGACAAGGCAATGGTAAAGAGCGAATCTAGACATTATAGATAAAAAAAGGCCATATACAAAGTATGACATTGCTGCAGGGACAACGCAACGACACGTGGGTTATCTAATTAAGCGTGGTTATTCAGCCACAAAAACATGGAACACAGAAAGAGCTTCATTCCGCATAGGTGTAAAGTAACAAAAAACAGCTTAGAACAGTCCAGGTAAATAGTCCATAACAGGGCTTTCCCTCGTCCCAGAAAGGGCGGTACTAGTCCAAGAAAAGCACAAAGAATGAGGGTAAGTGTCCCACTGTGACGGACCTTGCTGCTGGATTGTCTCCCTCCAGTGTATCAGAATGTGCTTCTCTGGCTCAGACAGGAGCCAGGAACAAGTGGGAGCTCTGGGTTCTTAAAGCCCCTTAATGAGGCAACGGGGACCTGGTTAATTAACCCAGCCTTTCCTCAAGCTGGGATTAAGCAGGTCACTGCTGGATTGCAGACCTATACATATGTCTCCCAGGCATAGTGTTGGGATGATGAAATCCCCCTGTCACAGATAAAGAACTGGATGGTGGCAGAATCATTAAGAATTAGGAGGGATAAATGACAATACTAATATAGGGACCAGATAGTAGCTCTCCTATTTAGACTGTGCTTTAACTCTATCCTTTCCTCTTCTGTTAATGGGGACAACTTGTATACCTATATATTGCCTTATCTTGCAGGATCTTGAGTATGGTATATTTTATAATGGCGAGACGTGCTATGGTTATCATACCCAAGCCTTATATTCCTAGCTTGCTCTAGAACTCCCCTCCTCAGGGGTCTCTTTGTCCTACCAATGTAATAGAGGCCGTACAAGCACTCTAAAAGTTACAGTACATACATAGTGGTGCCTGAAATTAAATCTTCAAATGTAAGGCTTTCTTTCGTAGCTCGAGAGGTGAATGGGGGGAGGTCATGATGAAGCATTTTAGGCATCTCCCACATCCAAAATTACCAAGAGGCTTGCCCATTGGCCAAGTTAGTCTTTGTTTATCTTTTATATCGGAACCTATATCAATAGTGGCCAGAGTGATTTCCATGTTCTTGAATTTTCGAATGGTTCTTTTCAGGAGACACATTTAAATGAGGACCTAAAAATGGATCCAAATTGGATAAAATTGTCCAATGTTTTCTGTACAATCCCTTGTATTTTGTGACTTAAAGAATTATAATTGGTGATGAGTGGAACATTTACTAGGTCCTACACTTACTTCTTGGAGCTGTCAGTTTCTGTACCTTTGTCCTTCTTATTCTTCAAAAGCGATTTTCTATTAGTAGTCCTAACTTTCGTAAGTGCTTCATTAAAAATATGGGTTTGGTATCCTCTGTGACGGTAGGGGGTAACCAGGCTCTCAAATAAAGGTTAAGCCCGTTTTGGTTGCCCCTGATCCGTGTATAAGGGTTCAAGAGAGTTAGCTCTTGGACCCAGTAACATTGTACTGTTTCAATGTATCAAGGGGGATTTTGCGGAGGAATTGTCAGAATGTGCCTAGGTAGTTGGGATCTGGAGTTGTCGGTTCCCCATAAAATGTACCCGGTAATTATGCCCGATTCCCGGATAGATGTAGGCACATTGTCCCGGCAATACCTCCCCTTGAAAACGCAAGCGCGACTCACCACTACGGTACCCTGCTTCAGCATAGCCCAGAAAGGTGAATGGGGCACAGGGATGAACAAGTGTCCCTGTAGCTGAGGGAATCCCCAGGTTAAGGGGGGTACCCCAGCTAGTGCCAGGTGACCCAGAACCAGTGTTGGGTTTGTTGGTGCCCCAACCATATATAAGGTTCAGGGGGGACTCTAGAGTATGGGGAATAAGGCAGCTAAGAATAAAAGTACATCTTTCTAATTCTATTCTCTATACCCAGTGTCACGGTAGACCAGACCTAATTCACGCCGAATATACTGGGCACTGATTGAACAGGACAAAATGATAAAATAAACGGGAGATTTATTCCCTTTCGGGCAAACACAACACTGTAACACAACACTGTAACACAAATAACACTTGAAAATAACACTTACGGGTAAATAACAGGGTGAAGTGTCCAAGAATGACACTGGCTAGCAATTCTCCCTTGCTGGATCAGAGTCACGGACGCCACACAACTTCCCAGAGTGTCTCTCTGCATGTAGATCTGCTTCTGATCAGCATCCCTCCTTATATACGGCTCTGTGGCTATCCTTTCCATGGGAGGGGCTGCTGGACAATCAGAGCAAACCTGATTGTCCACTCATCAAAGGTCTGTAACACCTCCAGGCTCCCAACCATTGTCTCAATACACATGTATCTGCAGGAACATCGGCTGATTAAATCAGAGGCCCCTCCATACAAATGTACCTCCCATGCAAATCCCATTAAAAGTCGCTATCTGAGAAATTAGTACACACAGTCACATAATCCAATTAACACTTTACAGGGCTGACTCCCAAATCGCAGTGCTTACACATAGATCACAAAACACTTTACCTCATAATGCCTGCTCAACTAGACTTAGGAATTGAATTAATAGGGAATAAAGTGCTTTGGAATACACATGCATAGTACATCGTACATTTTACAGTAACCCTTTCTCTCCCCACATGAATTAGGGGTAACTAGCCAGGTATAAGCCCTTTATTACAGGCCAGATGAACTCTTATCGTCACACCCAGAGACTCAGAAACTATATTAGAATAGATAACCAGTGTATTAAAATATACTTTATGAAATGTACTGTATGTAATGTGCTTTAACATTCGGAACCCATGTCCAGCCAGGCTAATCCATAGGCACCAGTAAGTCTGCTGGACATCAGAGTTCAAAGAAACCAGAGGATGCCAGAAGTGAGAAAAGTATTTGGTTAGTGGGGAAGGGCTGAGTACCCAGGTCCGGAGAACAATGGCAGTCATCTAGGATGCCACTTGCTCTGCCAGACCTGGAGAGCCCGTCCCAGCGGGTGGCATTGATATAGCCAGGGAGTGAGGTGCCAGGCTTGTGCATGTCTCCTGGCTACTTCATATGGAGAAGGAGCGGCTCAGTGAGTAAAGACACTGACTATCACTGAGTTTGAAGCAGGGGAACCTGGTTCAATTCCCGGTGTCTGCTCCTTGTGACCTTGGGCAAGTCACCTTATCACCCTGTACCTCAGGAACCAACAACATAGATTGTAAGCTCCACGGGGCAGGGACCTGTGCCTGCAAAATGTCTCTGTAAAGCGCTGCGTAAAAAACTACCAGCACTATACAAGAACATGCTATTATTATTTCCCGCTGACCCGGCTTTTCTTACCGGCTTTATTTTGTTTGGTTACTGGGAATTTTCCCACGCGATGCTTGGCTGCTGATTGAATGAAACTCAGAATACTTTAAAGAACCTGTGTGCCAATGAGATTGGAGTTCTCTGGTATAAAGAGCGTGGGCGGGCTTTTCAAAGTTTCTCTTGTGTGAATATTAGAGCAACCTTCTTCGATTTCAAGCCAGAAAAGCCTGCCTGCCAGATTCTAAGTCCCGATTTTTGCGTCCAAGTTCTCAAATAGAATGTAGTGGATGTGGCTGGGATTTCATGCCCATTTGAGTTCCAGGATCGGTGTTAGCTCGCGGTCAAGAAAGTCCAAGTTCTCAGAAGAGAAGGGAGCGGTGGCGTGTGGAACTTCACGCCGATTAGGGAACAAGGAGATTCCGGGCTAAGTCGCGATCAGGGTAAAACTCTTATTTAGAGTTCCCTGCACCTAGGAAAGTCTAGTTCTTGACCCCAGACCCCCAGTAAGTGTGTCTTTTTGTCTGCATTTTGTGTTCCATTGTGTGTAAGCGTATTTGTTGCGAATAAACTTCAATTTATTTCATTACCTTGTTTTGCTCAGTGAATGATCACAGTTAAAAAGGTGTAAATTGCCTGGTCTTCCGTGACATATTCTTTGGAGGAATTTATTATAAAGGCTCTGCGATTGCAATTCAAAATCTGATGTTAAGCTACAATTGCTCTTGAGTCACATAAACTGGCCTAAAGGAACGTTATGTCTCCAGGCTTTTTTATGGTTATTTGAGGCTAAAAATAGACTGCTTGCATCAACTTCCTTAAAAAAAGTTCTCGTAGTAACTGGACCACACAATTTTGTCTCCAACAGGAGACCTAGAAAGTCAATCTTGAAAATATCACTATGAGAAGTGAAGGTCAAATTTTCATCATTGTTATTTAAATAATTTTTAAAAATCTTTCAAAGATTCTTCATCACAATTCCATATGAACAGGATATCATCTACGAATCCTCGCTAAATAATGATTTGAACAAAAAAGGGATTATTCTGCCAGATGCATCGATTTTCCCAGACACCTATGTATAAATTGGCATTGCTTGGGGCAAAATGTGTCCCCATTGCTGCGCCACAGATTTGGAGGGAGAATTGAGAATTAAAAATAAAATAGTTATGAGAGAGAATAAATTGGATACAATCCAGACTACATTTACAATTGGATGGGTGTAGGGAATAATGATTGGCTAACAAAATCCTGACTGACTCAATTCCTTTGTTGTGCGAAATATTCGTATAAAGGGCTTGCACGTCACAGGTGACCCAACGATTACCCTCTTCCCACTTAAAATCAACAACATGATTCAGAAATGCTGTGGAATCTTTCACATACAGTAAGAAGGAAGAGTGCCACCATATTTTTGCAATCCCCTTACCCCCCATCCTCTTCCTCCCCCATCCTCTGTCTCCCCTATCCAATTTCTCCCCTCCTATTCCCTCTCCCCCATCCCTTTCTATTCCTTCTATCCCCCAATTCCCTCCCATAACCTGCCATCCTCTCTCTCCCCCCATACCCACTCTGTCCACCATCCCCTCTCTCCCCCATGCCATCTCCCCAGCATCCTCTATCTCCCTGTCTACCATGACATCCTCTTCCTCTCCACCCCCCAATCATTTCTCCCCATCCCCCAATCATTTCTCTCTATCCCCTCTCCCCCATCCTCTGTCTCCCCCATCCCCTCTCTCCCATCCATTCTCACGCCCCATCCCCTCTCTATCCCCCCTTTCTTCCCATCCCCTCTCTCTCCCCCACCCCGTCCCTCTCCCCTCATGTCTCTCGGTCCCCTCTTTCATCCCCCTGTCACCTCTCTTGTCCCCCACCCCTCTCCCTGCCCAATCCTCTTTCTCCTCCCTCCCTTCCCAATCCTCTTTCTCCTCCCTCCCTTCCCCTCTCTTCCTTCCTTCACCTCTCTCACTTCCCCCATCTCCTCTCTCCCCCATCCTCTCTCTTCCCCCCATCCTCTCTTTCTACCCAGTCCCGTCTCCCTCTGTCTGCCCCATTCTCCCTCTCTGCCCCAACCTCCCTCCCTCCCAAATAGAAAAACAAAGCCTCTCCCACTCTTCCTCCCGGCTAAACAACCTCCCTCCCACTCTGGGCTAAACAGCCTCCTTCCTGGCTATAACAAGCTCTGGGCCCCATGAGAAGGTTGCTGGGCAGCATGCAACCCACAGCTGTGTGTTTCCAGCTCTGTTCTAAGTCTTATGAGGAATAAAAGTACCAACGAATGTCCATGGATAAAGTTTGTGCGGCTGCCATCTATACTGTAAGCGGACACTGCAGAATGATTCCGCACACACTTCGAGCCGTTATACAGGAGCAGCTTGTTTGTTTTTACAAAAAGTAAAACTTCAGATCTTTATTAAGTTGTAAATTCCCCAAACGGCCTCTAATTAATGTGCTGTGATAGGCTTTCTCCCGTGGCTTCTGCTTCTCATAGTAAAGATTATTTGCAATGATGTCTGAGTGCAAAAACTAGATATCTAGTCCGAACTATCTGATATGACCTTTGCATGTTATAGACAATTATACTTTGTAACAAAAGGTGGTTTTACATAGATTTGATGGCGTTTGTGTTTTTTTAAACATATTTAATTATTTAATCCTTTTAAATAAATAGCAACATCAGTTGATTACGCTGCAAATTACTGTAAAACTCCAGTAAGAGTTATTACTTCTTTAATGTTTTGACCTATAAAGCAATAACATTTATATAATTTTTTAATTTATGTGTAGAAATTTTCATTTGTAGTACAGTCAACTGTTCTTAGATTTTCAATAGGGTTTATATGATAACATCATGAACACCGTGTATGCATTATCACTACTGTAGTATTTAAAACATATTACGCTATGTTAATTAACTTCTAGCTAAGCATTCCAATAAAAGCACAAAATAATATTCTTTACCATACAGTATATTACAATTTCATTACCACGTAAGCCAGTGTTGTCCCTCTTCCCTCCTGTACCAGGGGCCTGGTGTGGGAATTAGTCTTTCTTGGCACCTGCTTACCTGACATTCTCTTCCACCAAGCCCCATACTGTCGGCTGTCTCTCTCCACTCTCTCTGCTCATTGCTGCCCTGTATTGGCCGCGTAACTCTACATTGTCCCACTCCATCTTCCTATCTGATCTTGAATCCTGCTTACCTTTCTTCCTCTGTTCTGGCTCACTCATCCTCATACACTGAGACCCATCTCTTTTCTGGGCATCTTGTTTCTCTATATCAGGGGTGCGCAAACTGGAGGGCGGGATTTTTTTTTGGGGGGGGGGCTGTGGCGCTTGCAGAGGCCACACGCTCTTCCCATGGCATTTAAATGAAATGACAGGGGATCGCATGAGGCCCCTGCATCTTACCGAGGTTTAGCCGGCTTCAGATGACAAGTTGACATGGCAATGCAGCGTCAAATGATGCTGCGGGGTCACGTCACATGACCCCAGGCATCATTTGACACTGACAGGAAGGTAAGGGGGGGCGTGAGCACAGGGGGAGTGGAGGCAGGGGGGCACAGCAACAGAAGTTTGCACACCCCTGCTCTACATCAGTCTCTATTCATTATATCACAAGACTTTTCTAATTACCATATATCAGGGGCTAGGTGGAAGCTATCTGCATAGCAATCCCCTCTGTCTCTTCTCTGCTTCTCCTTCCTAATGCCCCTCCTATCTCTGACTCATTTTCTCCAGTTACAGAGGAAGAAGTGTCTCACGTGCTCTGCTCGTCTGCCTCCACCATATGCAGCCTCAACCTCATTCCCTCGCATCTCCTTAAGTATCTCACTTCTACCCTGGTCCTACAGTACTTCTCACTCATATATTTTACTCATCTCTTTTCCCTGGCACTTTTATTTCTCTATTAAAGCATTCTATTGTCTTATAGTCTCAAGAATAACACCCTTGACCCTACCTCCCCGTCTTATTATCCTCCTATCCCTCTCTTGCCCGTGCATCTGCACTTATGGAATGCCTTATTTCTGTACACATACTTCCCTTCCCGCGCTTCCACACAGCTCAACTCAACTGAAATCTCACTAACTCAAGTAGATAATGACCTCCATATTATCACATTTCATGGCAACTGGTCCATTCCGTTTCTTCTGGACCTCTCGTCTGCTTTTGATACGGTTGACCTCCCTCTTCTGATGCACATTTTCTACTCTTTTGGTATCCATGACACTGATCCCTTGTGGTTCTCCTCCTTCTGCTCCTTCAGTTTTGCTATCTCCTCCTACTAATCTTTCTGTTGGTATACCTCAAGGCTCATTTCTTCTCTCTATATACGCTGTCACTGGGTGACCTCCTTAACTCCTTTGGATTCAACTATAATCTCTGTGCTGATGACAGCTAATTATATTTATTCTCACCTGACCTAACGCCTGCAGTCCAGTCAAAAATCACAACGTGCCTCTTAGGCCTCGTTCAGGGTGCCAGAGGCAGGAGTTGGAGGGCGGGCGTTCGGGAGGGCGGGCGGCAGTCTGCTGGGCGATGTGTGCACATCCTCCCAGCAGACTTTTTCAGGAGTTGAGGAGGCGGGGAGGGGGCGGGGCTACAGACGGCAGTTTAGGGATCGAGGCTGCAGTCTTGAAATCATTCTCAAGAATGATTTGATTGGCTGCCGAGGTTCCAGTGACGCTGCTGCAGCTTAAAAAAAACGATTTTTTTGTTTATTTAAACTGTAGCCAGCGTCAACTCTGGGCTTCGGAGACAGGGCAGCTGCTACCCTGACAACCAGTATTCAATTTGAATACTTTGTGTCCCACGGCAGCTCGCACGGCAGCACGCCCTCCCTCCGAAGCCTGCACCCTGAACGAGGCCTCACACTGCCCCCTGTACGATGAGCTCACACAGTCACACTGCACCCTGAACGAGGCCTTAGCCATCTCTGCCTGGACAGCCATTCGTCACCTGAAGCTTCATATCGCTGAGACAGACCTTAAACTCCGTGAGAATAGATGTCCCATTGTTAACCTTCCCCATTACAGTTAATAATACCGTGATCTACCCAGTCTCACATGTCGGCTATATACTGTAGGGGTTACATTCAACTCCTTCCTCTTTTTCTTCCCTCATATCAACACTGCTACTAAATCTTGTCATTTCTTCCTTTGCAACATTGCAGAAATACGCCCCTTCCTCTTTCCCCGACTACTAGAACACTAATCCATTCCCATGTTCTCTCCCCTATTAATTACTGCAACATTATGTTATCTGGCCCCCTTTCTAACACCTCTCTTCCTCTTACAATCCATTCAAAATGCTCCTGCTTTTTAGCTGTGTATCTGATTCTGACCCCCTGACATTTCTTGGCTTCCTATTAATCTCGGTATAAACTGCAAACATCTCTTCGTGTGCCGTAAGGATCTACAGTCCTCTAGTCCTCCATGTATCTCAACTCTGATACCTTTTTACACCCGTACTTGCTTCTTACACTTAACCCCAGGTTGTCTCTTCTCTGCACCTTTTACCTCTATATCCCTCTTACGTCTTAACCTTTCCCCCTACTTTCTCCCTCTTTACGGAGCCCTCTTCCACTCAATTTTAATAAAGCACCACATCTCCCTGTTTTCAAAGCCAAGCTGATAACTCACCTCTTAAAAGAAGCATCTTATCAAATGATGTACACCAATTTTTCTGAGCTCTGATGTATTTGATATTCCTGACTGCACTTTTATAAATGTTTATAAATTAAATGAACTTTTACTCCTACTGTGTCTGTAAGTCTCACAATATACCACTTAGATTGTAAGCTCTTCTGGGCAGTGCCTCCCATTGCCTTGTGTTGTCATGTACTTGTTTCACTTGTCCCCCTGTATATACTTTATCCCCAGTGTATTGTCATTTTGTAAAGTGCAGCATAATCTGTTGGTGGCAATAACATGAAATGACACATACATACAATGTTGTTGAACGCACACAGGAGCTGTGAGCTCAGAACGCAAACCCACAACATCATATTTATTGTGTCAAAAGGAGCACTGCTAGGGTTGTGACCTCATGTATAGAACAAAAGGCCCAGTGCTACATCTAACATGACATATTAGTGTATATAGTTAATTGAACTGAATGACCCTTGCTAATGAGAAGGTATATAGAGATAAGTATTTAACTATATCATATGTCAAGTTACATGTAGCACTGGGCCTTTTTGTCGTACAATGTTGTTGTCCAGAAACAGGAGACGCAATGAACAAACGGTAAAAGCATCGCTTTTGAAATGAAGGCGCATGGTTTGAATCAGGTCAGATAATCGAGTCTGGTTTGTGGAGTAATCCGTAAGCATACTCAGAGGGCAGCAAGATCGAAAAGCAAAGATTATGGGAACTGGGATAAGAATCAGACAGGTAAGAACCGAAGTCTGTAGCCACAGAGGGTGAGGATCCATATATTTGCACAGACAGGGATTAAGTGAAATCTAAAAGTAAATGTAGGGGCAGAGAAAGTGTGGTACGTCTTTGTGGTAGGCAATATCAGAGCGCGCCAACGCATGGGAGGCCCGCGTTCTATACCTGAGATCTTACAGACTCCCAATGCCTACTTCTTATATCCTTGGGAAGTCCTTTTTTGGGTTATTAATTACAGTAACTCCCTTTATCTCACTTTGCCTCAGGCATCAAAAGTGAGATGTTAAAATCAATTAAACATGTATTGTGTGAATATATTATCTAAAGCACTGTGAATGCTCTAAGTACTAGATAAGAAAAAATATTATTAGTGTAATATAGAAATACTTGACATAGTTAAGGTAAAATATCACATTATTATCTATCACAAAAGTGGGTAGAATCTCACATCAATAGACACTTCAGGCTGTCCGCTGAAGAAACCTTCCTTACTTATTTAGTTTGGTATGGTGGACATTTCACTCCCAAATAAAAGTGCATTTACTGGAAATAAGGATTTTTTTGACAATTAATATGTCAGTTACCCATTTGGCAACACATATAAATGTCTCCAATCTGATTGACATGCAATCCCAAGCTTTGCCTTTAAATGTTATATTTGCACGAGTATTAAGTACAGAATCAAATAAATCAAGCCTATCATTAAAGTATTGTAGTCGTATGTGGCTAAAAAAATAAGTCTTTCTATCTAACAATAGTCTTGAGTTCATCACCCGACACGTTCACCTGTGGCAGTTACAGAGGGTTCCAGATTGAAGGCCTTTCTGCTCATCGTGAATACATTTTTATTGTGCTTCAGATATGCTTCACTTATTTCCATGCGCTTTGTTACAGTACTTACCACTGGAGTCACTCAGTTGCTGAAACAGCTAATGTTTGACTTAAATTGTTATTTTGTTTGCATATACCATTTATTACATAGTTACATAGTAGATGAGGCTGAAAAAGACATACTGTATGTCCATCAAGTTCAACCTGTGCTAAATTTATATCCGTACTTACAGTATACTGATCCAGAGGAAGGCAAACAAAAACCCCAGTGTCATATCATCCAATGATATCTCATAAGGGGAAAAATATTTCCTGCCTGGCTCCAATAATGTCAGATTTCTCCCTGGATCAACATCCTTCCCATGTTTATTTGATATACCACCATAGTAATAAGAATAACTTTATTTATATAGCACTTTTCTCCCAATGGGACTCAAAGCTTCACAGTTACACAAAGGAAAAAAGAAAAAAAACATTTACGGTTATAAAAGAGGAAAGATATAATACAGGATGTATTTAGTTATTAAATGCCGGACAGGTTGTGGGTCAGTAATTAAACCCCTGGGTAAGCAGGTACTGTAGGTCTGAGCCTGTTTTTATAGATTCCCGGAGAGGGGCCTCTCGCACAGTACCAGGCAGACTGTTCCAGAGAGTGGGAGCAGCGCGGCTAACAGCTCGGGCGCCAAAGGAAGTTACGGGGATTCTGGGAACTGTTAGGAGTCCTTAATTTGCAGATCGAAGTGGTGGATGGGAGTGTAGGGAACTAGAAGCTCTTTGAGATATACTGTGACCCTTGTCATGTAGGGCTTTGAATGTCAACAAGACAACTGTATACCGTTCTGAAATGATGTCCAATCTTTTTTTAACAGATCTATTGTATCTGCCATCACAGTCTCCATGTGTAACGAATCCCACATTGTAACTGCCCTTACTATAAATAACCCTAATAATAAATATACCCTGAAGGGGTTAATAAACTAAGCATACGCTTATGTAACTTAGTGCAGTTAAAAAACTGGAATATACCAGTAAAGATACTTACATGTATGCAAGTAAAGTGGAAAATGAATTTGCAGGCACCTTACTGGGAGATTATATACCTTGAAAAGGAAGGACTAACCTCCCACAAGCTGCTCAATAAGCAGTTACAGGTGGATTGGCTAAATACATTACTCACACCCTAATAGTGGTGGATACTGGAAGTGTGCTGCTAAGGATTTGATTCGGCCCAACTGAAAATGTAAAACAATTATATATATTTTCACTGCGCTTCTCCAGGTAAGGGGCATGCTGCTGGGGAAAGGATTGGCCATACATATGTGAAAAAACAGAAAGTGAATCCCTGCGCTTCTCCCATTGGTCTAACAATAAATGTGGAAATAAATATACATAGTGAAATCTAAGTCTGTAAGACATTTTCCATATATGTATGGCCAATCTTTTCACCAGCAGCATGATAATGGGCACACGGCCCGAAACGCGTAGGTGTGTTACCTGCTGTTGCTCTTATGCTTTAATGCTTTGATCCACTTATGGAATAAAGTTATTTTTATGCAGCCGTGAGCCTCCTCCTGCTTTTTTAGGCAGCGCACTGCCTTTTTTCACCTATAAAAAAAAAGGAAATCTAATTGGTGAAAATTAGAGGTTCAAAATCAATTTAATAAGAGGTCAAATGACCACACATATATTAAAATACAACACTTAGGAGGTCACAAGAGGTCACTCAATGCACTTACTCATTGGCTGGAGCAGGCAATCCGGGGAGTTCGGGTGGAGGAGTCATCGGCGTATGTTGGTGCAGCCCGGACTGATCATCAGCACCAGCAAACGGTAACCTGCCCGTCCACTCGTGGCTCGCACCTATTCCCCGCAGCGCCGTTTTATGTTCAGTCAGAACATTGCACGGTATTGAGGTGCCTATCTGTCAGACTGACTATACTTGTGACCATTGCGTCGGTGCATTTGCGCATGCGTGTTTATTTTTATGTGTTAGAAGGAAGGATTGTATTCTCTATCCTGAAGAGAGGCTGTGACGCCTCCTAAGTGCTGTATTTTAATATATGTGTGGTCATTTGGCCTCATATTTAATTGATTTTTAATCTCTAACTTTCACCAATTAGATTTTATTACAATATTCTATTTGAGCTAACACACTAATCCCTCGTGCGCTCTGTGTACACTTTTGTTGTCTGTTTTGAGACTCCATTTTTGGGAGGTCTCTTCTTTAGGCTGCGTCCATAGACACTTCGCCAGTGCGGAGGCTGAGGTAAAGCGGGTGCTTTCCCGGGCCATGGTACGCACGCCATATAGACGCGATCACTGCCTTTAGGCAGTCTGATCGCTCAGCGTGCGGACGCATCCGCGCGGTCGTCCATACCATGGACGCAGCCCTAGGAGTGTTTGGGGAGGTGCTCCACACACACAACTGCAAGGGGATGTGGTTTTAAGCGAATATTCTACTGCACGGAAACCTTGCTGCATTTTTTATTTAAAAAAAAAAGGAATTCAAAATATTTCGCATCCAGATTCCATTTTTCTGTGTAATTTCTGCCAAGTGCAGTTTGCCAAGAAATTGCACAGGGATTTGATGACATACATCTAAACTGAGCTTTATTCGTTATGCCAAAATTGTGTGTAAAGAGATAATATGCCATTTTGGTTCGTAGAAAAAGTATGCTAAATCTTTGAATTATCTAGTGGGCAGAGAAACCAAAATGATGAGAGATAGGTGTATGTAGAGGAAAAGTAGATGTAATGATGACAAGGTGCTGTACAGGTGTATGCAGAGGAAAAGTAGATGTAATGATGACAAAGTGCTGTACAGGTGTATGTAGAGGAAGAGTAGATGTAATGATGACAAGGTGCTGTAAAGGTGTATGTAGAGGAAAAGTAGGTGTAATGATGACAAGGTGCTGTACAGGTGTATGTAGAGGAAAAGTAGGTGTAATGATGACAAGGTGCTGTACAGGTGTATGTGGAGGAAAAGTAGGTGTAATGATGACAAGGTGCTGTACAGGTGTATGCAGAGGAGAAGTAGGTGTAGTGATGACAAGGTGCTGTATAGGTGTATGCAGTGGAGAAGTAGGTGTAATGATGACAAGGTGCTGTATAGGTGTATGCAGAGGAGAAGTAGGTGTAATGATGACAAGGTGCTGTACAGGTGTTTGCAGAGGAGAAGTGGGTGTAATGATGACAAGGTGCTGTACAGTTGTATGCAGAGGAGAAGTAGATGTAATGATGACAAGGTTTTTTTTTTTTTGGGGGGGTGGGGGTGGGGCTGTCCAGGTGTATGCAGAGGAGAAGTAGATGTAATGATGACAAGGTGCTGTACAGGTGTATGTAGAGGAGAAGTAGGTGTAATGATGACAAGGTGCTGTACAGGTGTATGCAGAGGAGAAGTAGATGTAATGATGACAAGGTGCTGTACAGGTGTATGCAGAGGAGAAGTAGGTGTAATGATGACAAGGTGCTGTACAGGTGTATGTAGAGGAGAAGTAGGTGTAATGATGACAAGGTGCTGTACAGGTGTATGTAGAGGAAGAGTAGGTGTAATGATGACAAGGTGCTGTACAGGTGTATGTAGAGGAGAAGTAGGTGTAATGATGACAAGGTGCTGTACTGGTGTATGTAGAGGAAGAGTAGGTGTAATGATGACAAGGTGCTGTACAGGTGTATGCAGAGGAGAAGTAGATGTAATGATGACAAGGTGCTGTACAGCTGATGTACAGGCTGAGATTCCCCACGCCGGGATGGGGACTGTTCTAGCACAGTCTGCTGCCCTTTGCCATTGTACTTGGTGTAACACCCCACATTGTGGCTTAGTGGCTCGAGACCCCCCAACAGGTCAGGTTTTCAGGATATTCCTGCTTCAGCACAGGTGGTGAACATGAAGACTGAGTAGAATAATATCCACCTGGAGAAAAATGCCGATGCACAACCAACACAAAAGGTCAAACGGGATGACCAAAAAGAAGTGTTTATTTAAACTTAAAAAACATGAAAGATAGTACCGGAGTTGACCCTCTGATAAAGCACTTGGCGTGTGAAACGCGTCAGAGTGTCAGCTTCGCTACTATTTTTCATGTTTTTTAAGATTAAATAAACACTTCTTTTTGGTCATCCCGTTTTACCTTTTGTGTTGGTTGTGCACCGGCTTTTTTCTCCACGTGGATATTATTTTACTTTGTTACCTGCACATGGGAGCACGCCCAGCACGAGCTGCGTCCAGCGGTACCGTGAGTAAAACACCATCCACAACATAGTGCTTTGAAATATATGCCAGTTGAATATGGTGTGCATTTGAGTCTTAGGTTTGTTCTATAGTTGGTGCGCGCGCCTGTGCGAACGCTCGTGCACGCGACACACACTTTTTGTGTGTATGGTCCATGCTGCTTTGAGCGACAGGCTTGAAAGCTTCACTGTGTGTGTGTGTGTGTGTGTGTGTGTGTGTGTGTGTGTCCCAGTCACAAAAATAGTTCCAGCAGCCCTGTGTATATAGATTCAGATTGGAGGCTCCAAGCTGCTTATTAAGTATATGGTGTAGCACTTTATTGCTTAACTGAACCCCTAGAAGCAATATCCTTGTGCAAAACACGGCTCATACTACAGCTAAACTGAGACGGAAGTGCAGAGTGAGGGGGACACGTCCGTGGGATGTATGAGAAGTACTGGGCACCCAGCAGCCAGGAGAGCTGGTACCAGGGAACCCCCCATGCCTGGGCCAGAGACTGTCTTTGGCAGGTTTCCTTCCCTGGCAGAAAGTATGGGTTTCAGTGATACAATGCTGTCTGCGTGCAATGCAAAGCCCCTCTGGCACTGCTAGCTTTTCAGCAGGGAAGGGGTTAAATAGGTACAGCTCTACAGTAGTTAAGCACTAGGTAGGACACGTTGTGAGAATACATTATTTATTAAAATTGTGCAACTTAGATACATATATATATACACATACACATATATACACACATATACACACATATACACACACACACACACACACACACACACACATACACACACACACATTGCAGCCTCAGAGCGGTGCGGAAACGTACTTTTCCCCGTCTTCTCCCCGATGGTCCAGCTCCACGCTCACTGCTGTGCCTGCGGCCCTATTATAGAAAGGCTGACTAGCTACAGCCAATTATAAGTGCCGCGCACGCACGGCGGAGCAAGCGCGCCCACTATATTATGCGCCTTAGTGCCGGGTGAGGTGGGAGCTCTGAGTCGCGTTCCAGCGCGGCTTCAGGCAACCTACAATCAGTCCGACATCAGGACGACTATTATCATCACGTTTCCGCATTTATATGGACAGGTTACAGCAGTTATCCTGCAATACGTCTGCGGAATGCACAAGGAACTCACTACCAATGCTGGTTTATTTAGACCTTACTGGGGTTTTTCTCTCTGAGCACCGGATTTAGGGGTTACTATTAACTCCTTCAACTTACACTGAGTCACTGATTGAACCACCTGTGCGGAAGCAGGGATATCCTGAAAACCAGACCTGTTAGGGGGTCTTGAGGACTGGAGTTCAGAACCGCTAGTTTAGAGAATTATACTGCGATGTTCCTGTTTTAAAGAGTTATTTTATTTTGGAGCATTTGGGGGGGGAAAGTTACATAGATTGGAAATTCTCTTCACAGTTGTTTTTTACAAAATCTATAACATGTACATTAAATACATTATAGATTATATAAATATACATTAAAATATAAGAGACACTAAAATGAGAAAATATATATATATATACATCGCCGGAAGAAGAGATCAGTGTATTTCGAAAGCTCGCACAAATAAAAGCATTTAGTTAGCCACAGAACGGTATCATCTATTTATTTAGACTAGGATATATATATAATATATATATTATATATATATATAATTAATATATATATAGTCAGATAAGGCAGTCTGGCACTCCAACAGTGCTGGTAGCACAGGTGCACGTCCCATATAGAGAATGTAGTTATACGTTACCGTTCCAAGGATTGGTAAACAAGAGACAGCACTCAATGTTGAAAATCAAAGTGTTAGTGAAAGCAAAAATACATCCAGAACCAACGTTTCGGTCCACAGATATGGGACCTTCCCCTGAGGAAGGTCCCATTCTGTAGGACCGAAACGTTGGTTTCTGGATGTATTTTTGCTTTCACTAATACACTTTGATTTTCAACATTGAGTGCTGTCTCTTGTTTACCAATCCTTGAACGGTAACGTATAACTATATATATATTAGGCTCCAGGTAAGAATAAAGTACTGATATACAACTTGCCTTTGTCATATGTGCAATTACTGTAAAACAAGGAACAAAGGGCACAACGGGTTTAGATATCCAAACTCATTTATTGAGCCAACACACAAACGTTCGACCATGATGGTCTTTATCAAGTGACAATGGCATAGTCACTTTGTCACTTGATAAAGACCATCATGGTCAAAACGTTGTGTTGGCTCAATAAATGAGTTTGGATATCAAACCGTTGTGCCCCTTTGTTCCTTTGGTCATATTCCAGGACTGATTGCAGGCTTTCGTTCTAACACTGGAGCACCGGTAACTGTATCAATTTTTTCTATTTTGAGGTGTGCAGCATTTCTCTCAATTGTCTGGACAATTACTGTAGAAGACATACAGTACTTATATCCTTACAGTACCTATATCCGTACAGTACCTATATCTCTGCTTTTTGCTTTACCCTCAGGTGACAGGTTAGCACACTACATAGCATTCTCTGCTGCTGCCAGAATCACTCTACTCTTTCCTAAATCTGTCTCCGCATCTCCCCTCCTGAAATCCCTCTCCTGGCTTCCGATCAAATCCTGCATCTCACACTCCATTCTTCTCCTCACTTTTAAAGCTTTACATTCTTCTGCCCCTCCTTACATCTCAGCCCTAATTTCTCGCTATGCACCATCCCGACTCTTGCGTTCTGCTCAAGGATGTCTTCTTTCTACCCCCTTTTTATCTAAAGCCCTCTCCCGCCTTAAACCTTTCTCACTTTCTGCCCCACACCTCTGGAATGCCCTTCCCCTCAGTACCCGACTAGCACCCTCTCTATCCACCTTTAAGACCCACCTTAAGACACACTTGCTTAAAGAAGCATATGAATAGCACTGTGGTTATTCTGAACACACGATACATAAAGCTTGCCCCCCTGCAGACGCACTTACCAGAACTCCCTCCTACTGTCTCTGTACGTTCTCCCTACCTACCAATTAGATTGTAAGCTCCTCGGGGCAGGGACTCCTCTTCCTTAATGTTATGTTTATGTCTAAAGCACTTACTCCCATGATCTGTTATTTATATTATCTGTTATTTATTCGATTACCACATATATTACTACTGTGTAGCGCTATGTACATTAATGGCGCTATATAAATAAAGACATACATACATACATACAAGGCAGTGGGGGCTCAACTTCAGTCCTCAAGATCCCCCCAAAATGTCAGGTTTTAAGGATATCTCCGCTTCAGCACAGGTGGGCTCAATCAGTGGCTCAGTCTTTGACTGAGCCACCTGTGCTGAAGCAAGCTCTTTGAGCCACTGATTGAGCCACATGTGCAGAAGCAAGGGTATCCTTAAGACCTGACCTGTTGGTGGCCCTTGAGGAGTGCAGTTGAGCCCCTGCTCTGATGTCTGACTGCTCACAGATGCATTCAATCCTTTGCAGACAGGCTGCTAGTTAACATTGATTTTTTGGCTGCAAACTCCCATACTGTAACATTACAAATGGGCACTTAAGTCGCGGTGCGGTCCGCAGGCGTCCATCTTTTATAACATTTATAGTGGCGTCTGTGACACCCAGGAGGGGGCGTGTCTGTGACACTCAGGAGGGGGCGTGTCTGTGACACTCAGGAGGGGGCGTGTCTGTGACACTCAGGAGGGGGCGTGTCTGTGACACTCAGGAGGGGGCGTGTCTGTGACACTCAGGAGGGGGGCGTGCAGGTCCTCACATGCTTGGTGTGTATATGAGGCGTGCAGGTCCTCACGCGCTTGGTGTGTATATGAGGCGTGCAGGTCCTCACGCGCTTGGTGTGTATATGTGCAATCTGGGGTATTAGTTATGGAACTAATGACTATATTGTGACTGGCGCAGGGTACAATACATTAGCAGTTACTGGGCGCAGATCAGCCAGTATTTTCTTACAATATCTCTGCTGTAAGTTATTTTTTAAAGCATTGAAAACATTAACATGTGAGCAGGAGTGCGAGTGATTCCGATCTTTACAGGAAAACACTTGCTGATTCTGAAACTGTATTTAAGAATAGCTGGGTCGTTATGTTTTGGGGGAATTTTCATGGAACATAAGGATTGCATTTGCAGCTGTTGACAACAGTACTGTCTAGCCAGCCCCATGTCATCGCAGGAATTTTCATTGTGTCATTAAATGTTTCTGAAAGATCTAAATCCACAATAAAGGACAGTATTGTTTGCTTCTGAGGAGCAGCATGGAATTGTTAACTTTGAATATTATACCTTCTGAAATGGCAATGCATTATTTTTAACATGCATTTTGACAGCAGTGCTTGACTTTTACCACTTTTTTCAAATAGTTTTCATTATTAATATAATAAGAATCTGAAAAACATTTTGACAAGGTCAACTAAATATTATAGTCCTTTATAACATGACGGTATTTTCCGAAGTGCGTTTTAAGCATGACCTCCAAAAGCAATAAACCCCCATGACTTTTGCTTATTAACATAGCCTTTATATTCTGCGTGAAGCCTGCAATACTCGGACTAGTTACAGGGAACGTGCATGTTTATTGTATTTTTGTCAGACTTCAGTATTGGCGTTCTGTGTGTCATTCCTAAAACTTTATTTGCTCTAAGGGGCCTATTCTAGTAGCTCCGGAGCTGTCATTGCCAGACCGCTCGCGTTCGCATGTTCAGAAGCCGCATTATGAAATGTGTGAAAAACTGTATTTTCTATTGCAAATTCGCATTTTCTAAGCCGCGTTTATAAAAAGTGACAAATTGCCTGATTTGTACTTGTTTAATGGTGAAATGGCCTAGGGGCGGCCAGGTCCCTCCAGGGCCTGGGGGGAGAGGGGGGAGGGGAGAGTGGGTGGGGGGGGGGGGGGGGGGCTTCTGCATGGAGAATGACAAGGGGGAAGAAGCAAGACTTCTCACATTTTTAGCATCTCCAGTTGTATATATGTCCCCTCAATCCTCCCTCCAAATAAATTAGGCAGAGATGTCTGTGCTGAAAAAGGAACACACTTGAGGTACCCTGGGAGATATGCTAATATGTACAAAGTATATTTAAATGAGTCACACTTCCTAAAATATATCCTTAAGACCAATCAGTCTAAAGACCCTTGTGATGAAGGGGGTACCAGTATCAGACCCAACAGTATTAGAACCCACAACCCTGCCATTCAGGGCAGCGGCTCTAGCATTGAATTCACCTAGATGCTTGAGCTCTGCTTCTCACACCTGCAGCCCCTTCCTTAGCTTCCTTTAAAGCAGCAAAACATCTGAAAACGTATGTTTTTTATTAAATAGAAAGTTCTGCAGTATTAGATAATAGTACTTTTTTAAATTCAACTCTTAATGCCATTTTTAATCAGTTTTAAAACATCCTTTTATTTCTACAGCAGACATTAGCACATCTCCCCAGCAGTGCGAGATCTTTGTAACACTTTCCTGTTTGTGATAATTTGTTGCCAATATTCCCAGCAGTTTGAGCTGTAAACTGTAACAATAGATGTTACTTTAGTAATATAAGGATACATTGTAGCTGCTGAATTACACTGACTGAAGGATTGATTGAAACTGAAAGGCGGCCATTATGTTAGGCACACAGTCAGGATTTTTACAGATTTATAACAGGAGCAGCAAACGATTGCCAGCTTAGGTAAAAATGTAGAATTATACATTGTCACACGCTTTACATAAGAATTATTTTTTAAAGAAAGAAAGAAAAAGGGGCAGTAGTATCTTTGCACTAAAAGCAGCCACGTTCCGCATTCTGGTTGCCAGTTCCTTGTGCGAATAAACGAGCCCCCCTGAGACATACAGTATGTGACACGGGACTTTCCAGCATCGGGGCTAGCTCAGTGCCAGAGCTGCTGCCCGGCATCACCAGGGTCTTAGGCTGATTGATCTTCTGGATATAGTTTAGGATATATCCTCCTCGTCCTCTCCGTACACACAAAGCCCTATTTCAGGCACTGGCGGGAAATCCCAATTCTTATCTCGCCTGCTTTCAGGTAGTGAGAAAAATAGTGTGAGATGTTTTGAAGCGATTTAGCCTTTTGCTGTTTTCGGAGCTTCTAGAATGTAGCGAGTTTGCAAAAAATTCAGTTTTGGTCCTTCCGCCCGGATTTGCACAGCCGTAAATGCTTCTAAAAAGCCTTTTTTTGCATGGTTTTTATATAAGAAAAGGGCTTACAGAATAGCAAATCATGCTAATTCACTTCTAAAGTGCACTTCAGATGCGTTGTCACATTTCAAAGCTACTATAATAGGCCTCTAAGGATGTTTGGAGGACCAGTATAGTAATACTGTAGCATTGGCCAGGAGTCAGAGTAAGGGACATATAGTAATACTGTAGCATTGGCCAGGAGTTAGAGTAAGGGACATATAGTAATACTGTAGCATTGGCCAGGAGTCAAAGTAAGGGACATATAGTAATACTGTAGTATTGGCCAGGAGTCAGAGTAAGGGACATATAGTAATACTGTAGCATTAGTTAGAATGGTGGAAGGGACATATAGTAATACTGTACCATTGGCCAGGAGTCGGTGGAAGGGACATATAGTAATACTGTAGCATTAGTCAGAATGGTGGAAGGGACATATAGTAATACTATACCATTGGCCAGGAGTCGGTGGAAGGGACATATAGTAATACTCTAGCATTGGCCAGGAGTCGGTGGAAGGGACATATAGTAATACTGTCACATTGGCCAGGAGTCGGTGGAAGGGACATATAGTAATACTGTCACATTGGCCAGGAGTCGGTGGAAGGGACATATAGTAATACTGTCACATTGGCCAGGTGTCGGTGGAAGGGACATATAGTAATACTGTCACATTGGCCAGGAGTCGGTGGAAGGGACATATAGTAATACTGTCACATTGGCCATTCTTCACTCTTATCAGGGTTTGAGCCCAATGTTTTGCTGATGTTTGTTAAAGAGGAAATGAAGCCGTATATTGGTTGTTAAACTTAATTGTGGAACTAAATATTCTTTGTTTGTTTGTGTCTATTCGATCTGAACATTACACAGACTCAGTGACAGCTGCTGCGGACTTTATGAGGAACTTTAGTTCGGGAAAGGTTTTTATAAGGAAATAATGCAATGCTTTTGACAACTATAAGCTTTTAAAGATCATGTTTGGTCAGTACTGAGTGTTATAGATACGGCTGCAAGGGCCCCAAACTCCTACAGACCTTTGGTTTGATTTAAATTCATATACCTAAGTAACAATATAATCATATTTTTGAAAATTAATAGTTCTTTATGTTGTAATTTAAAACTAGATAACACGAAGGAGAAAGAGAGAGAATCTAAATAGTATTCCCTAAAAAATCTCCCCCTTCGGGTCCCTACCTCCAGGCCACCGACAGATACCCCCCCCCCCCCCATGTCGCAGCCTTGCGAGGCTCACATTCACACCTTCTTGTGAGCCGCCTCCTCTATTCCTCCCCTCCCACAATGCATTTCTCTCACTCCCACCCACCCCCTCTCTCTGCTATCACTTAATTACCCGCTCTCTCACTCAATCCCACTCCTTCAGGCCCCCCTCACACTCATTCCCCACACAATGCAATACCCCCTCTTACACAATGCAATACCCCCCCACACAATGCAATACCCCTCCCCACAATGCAATCCCCCCCCTCCCAAACAATTGCAATACCCCTCCAAACAATGCAATGACCCCCTCAACAATGCAATACCCTCCCAACAAAATGTGCCAATACCAAATCCACAAACACAATGCAATGACCCACCTCCAACACAAATGCAATACCCATCCCCACAACAATGCAATACCCCCTCCCACACAATGCAATACCCCTCTCCCCACCTACACACAATGCAATACCTCCCTCCCACACAATGCACTCCCCCTCACACCAATTGCAATACCCCCTCCCACACAATTGCAATACCCCTCAAACACAAAATGCAAATACCCTCGACCACACAATTTGCAAGACAAAATCACACACACATGCAATACCCCCTCATCCCACACAATGCAACCCCTCCCACACAATGCAAAATACCCCCTCCCACATCAAGCAAACCTCCATCCCCACACCAATGCAATACCCCTCCCAACCACAATGGCAATACCCCCCTCCAACCAAAAGGCCACAGAACCCCTCCCACACAATGCAAGACCACCTCCCACACAATGCAATACCCCCTCCCACACAATGCAATACCCCTCCCACACAATTGCAAATACCCCCTCCCACACATGCGATACCCCTCCCAACAATGCAATACCCCCTCCCACACAATGCAATACCCCTCCCAAACAATGCAATACCCCTCTTACACAATGCAATACCCCTTCCCACACAATGCAATACCTCCCTATTACAACAGTTACAATGTACCCCTCCCCACACAATGGCAGTACCCAACCGCTGGCAACAATGCAAAAGAAACCCATCTCTCAAACAAATGAAGATAAGAACAAATTCATCAAACCAATTGCAATACCCCCCACCACAAAATGTAATACCACTCCACATCAATGTAATACCCCCTCAAACCACAATGCAATAACCATTCCTTTCACAATGTAATACCCCCTCCTACACAATGCAACACCCCCTCTTACACAATGTAATACCCCCTCCTACACAATGCAATACCCCCTCTTACACAATGTAATACCCCCATCCTTACACAATAGGCATACACCCTCTTACACAATGCAATACCCCCTCCCAACAGATGAAATACACCCTCCCAACAAGCAAACTACAACCTCCCACCCACAATGCAATCCCACCTCCCACCATGCAATAACCCCTCCACAAAATGCCTAATACCCCTTCCCACACAATGCAAGACACCTCTTACCCAATGCAATACCCCTCCTCCACAATGCAAGACACCCTCCCCAAACAAACAACACCCCCATCCACACAATGCACTACCCCCTCCACACAATGCAATACCCCCTCCACACAATTTTGCAAACCCCCTCATACACATGCACTACCCCTTCCCCACAATTGCAATACCCCCTCAACACAATGCAAGACCCCCTCCCACACAAGCAATACCCCCTCCCACAACAATTGCAATTTTATCCCTCCCCACCACAATGCAATTACCCCCTCCCACACAATGCAATTAACCCCCATACACACAATGCAATACCCCCTCATTACACAATGGCAATACCCCCTCTACACAATGCAAGACCCCATCCACACAAGCAATACCCCCTGCCCACCAATGCAATACCCCCTCCACACAATGCATACCCCCTCTTACACATGCAAATAACCACCTACACATGCGACACCCTAGGACACATTGCAAAAATACCCCACTCAAACACAATGCAAGACCCCTTCCCACACAATGCAATACCCCCTTCCCACACAATGCAATACCCACTTCCACACAATACAATACCCCCTCTTACACAATGCAATACCCCCTCCTACACAAATGCAATACCCCCTCCTACACAATGCAATACCCCCTCCCACACAATGCAATACCCCCTCTTAAAATTAAACCCGTCTCGCTTGTCTCATTTAGTTCCCCTTTACCGCTCCCCCATACCTTCCCCCTGCTATTGATAGTAATGGAACTTGAGAAACCTCATCCGCTTCCCCTTCTATGCCCCAACCCCCGTCCCTCACCTCTTCTCCTTTTCCTTGCCGGCTGCGTTCATCCCGTCGTTTCCTATCATCTCCTTCCGCTCTCCCTATATTTCGTTCACAGTACCACTCATCCCACCACAAATGGACACCGTAGCGAGTGTGAGGGGAGGAATTAACTATCTCCTCCAAAATGAGTCAATCCTTCTATCCCTCACTTGCGTCGTTGCATACCCTACCTGCAACTGTGTCAGCTTGTCTGTCTCCCACGTACCTTCCCTGCTTAAGATCCAGTATACCCACTACTCCCTCCTCTTATCTCCTTCTCCTCTCACCCTCCCCCGCCCCTCAACCTTTAACCCAATCACTTTAGCCAACCTCCTCGACTACTCTCCATTTTCTTTGACTTACCCTACCAAAAACACCCGCTTCCTCCCTTTTCGGCTATTAGGCTCTCCTACCTTCCTCCTCCTATATTACTTCTCTTGTTCTATTTCCGACTTCTTGTAATAGCACTCAATAACGACGAAAAACATAATAAATTGCCGGGGAGGAAGGGTTAGCGCAAATTGATTATAACCTTAGCCTTCAACCTTACTTGTCTGCTCTTGCATTCTTACCCCAAGCCCCTCTCTCCCCTGCAAACTTACACAGTAGAAACCCCTCCTGCGTCGGTACTCTCACCACAATTTGTCTCCCTCTTCTTCCTTCCGACATCTAAAGGTTGAGTGACCTATTACCTTATAAACACTAAACACAATGCAAATACCCCTTCCCACACAATGCCAATTACCCCCTCCACACAATGCAATGACCCCCTTCCCACCACAATGCAATTACCCCCTTCCCACACAATGCAATACCCCCTTCCCACAAAAGGAAAGAAAAACATTCAAAACAATGTAAAATACACCACTCACAACACAATAAATATACAAACTACCAACACAATACAATACACAACTCCCAACAACAATAAAATACCACAAATATACAACAGTACAAAATACCCCTCCCACAAAATACAATTCCCCCCACACAATACAAAATAGCCCCTCCCCACAATACAATACCCCCTCTTTCCCAAACAATACAATTACCCCCCTCCCACACATTGCAATAACTCACTCCCCCCCCACACAAAATACACCATAAACAAACAGAATTACCCCCCATTACACACACACCAAATTACCACACACAAAAATACAACACCACCACACACGTTGCTGGTGGTTTCCCATGCCCGCCTCCTCTTCCCGTCACGCGAATGCCGGGACATCAAGGTTCCAGGCTTCTGGCACGCACCGGCAAAGAGGGGAGCCTGGCGGGCAATATCCGAACCACCCAGGCGTGGCAGGGTGAGAGGCCTGGCGGCAATCCGAACCAGGCGTGGAAGGGGTGGAGAGAGGCCTGGCGGAAATCCGACACCAGGAGGGGGCAGGGTGTGGAGAGCTGGCAGGCAATCCGGAACACGGCCGTGGGCCGCCGGGCGAGAGGCCTGGTGGCAATCCGACACCAGGCTGTGGGAAGGGATGGCCGGGTTGATGAGAGGCCTGGCGGCAATAAGACAACAGGCCCCTGTGGGCAGGGTGAGAGGGACTGGCGGCAATCCGACACCAGGCGTGGGCCAGGGTGTTGAGAGGCCTGGCGGCAATCCGACCACCAGGCGTGGGCAGGGTGAGAGGCCTGCGGCAATCGAAACCAGGGTTGGGAGGGTTGAGAGGCCTGGCGGCCAATTCAGACACCAGGCGTGGAAGGGTGAAGCGGTGAGAAGCGGAAAGAAGAAAGAAGAGGCTCGGGCATTCATGGAAGGGAAGGGGGACCGCAGAAATCAGAAGGGTATGAGAGAGTGGTTCCACGGTGTGGCAGAGGCTTCGGTTTGCGGGTGGGGGGAGAGGCCCATGCAATATTCGCTGGGCGCAGGCAGGGAGAGAGTTGTGGTCTGTGCAGTATCAGGCCCTCTCTAAGCCTAAAATGCCCTCTTCAGCTGTCTATAAGAGCCCTATCCATGCCATCTCAGTATAATCTCTATGGACTCTCTCTCAGGCAGCTCTCAGGCCCTCTTCATTGCCAATCAGGCCATCTCTCAGGCACTCTCTAGGACATATCTCAGGACACCTATCAGGAAAAAGATAAGGAAAGATCAGGTTAGTCCAGGCCCTTCTCGCACATCCTCTCAAGCTTCTTAAAGCCCTCTCAGGCCAATCCCAGGCCTTCTCTCAGGTTTCACTCAGGGCCCTCCCAGCCCTCTCTCAGGTCTTCTCAGGCCCATCTCAGGCCTCGTCAGTGCTCTCATCAGGCTCTCTCTCAGGGCTCGCTCTAGGCTCTCTTTCAGGCCCTCTTCTCGGGCCTCTCTCAGGTCCTCTCTAGGCCCTCTCTCAGGCCCCTCTCAGCCCTCTCTCAGGACCTCTCTCAGGTCCATCTTCTCCGGCCCTCTCTCAGGCCTCTCTCAGGCTCTATTCAGGCTCTCTCCAGGGCTCTCTCTCAGGCTTCTCTCTCAGGCTCTCTATCTCGGCCTCTACTCAGGCTCTCTCTCTCAGGGCCCTCTCGGGCCCCACTCTCGGGCACCCCTTCGGGCCCTCTCTCAGAGCCCCTCTCTCAGGCCCCCTCCTCTCAGGCTCTCTCTCTCTGCCCTCAGTCTGCCCTCTCTCAGGCTCTCTCTCGGGCCATCTCTCGGGCCCTCTCTCAGGCTCTCTCTCAGGCTCTCTCTCAGGCTCTCTCTCAGGCTCTCTCTCTAGCCCTCTCTCAGGCTCTCTCTCAGGCTCTCTCTCAGGCCCTCTCTCAGGCCCCCTCTCAGGCCCCCTCTCAGGCCCCCTCTCAGTCCACTCTCAGGCTCTCCTCCTTCCACAGGCCTATCCGGCCCCATATCGGGCTCCTCTCTCTAAGGCTCTCTCTTAGCCCTTCTGGAAGGCTCTCTCTCAGCTCTCTCTCGGCTATCCTCCCAGGCCCCTCTCAGGATATCTCTTTAGGCCTCTCGGGCCCCCCCCTCGCGGGCCCTCTCTCAGGCCCATGTCTTATTTCCTTTTTAAATCAGTTAAACTTAAACAGCAGTTCTAGATGCTGATTAGTTTGATGAGAACCGTAACAAACGTTTGCTGGTATCGCAAAAACCAATTCAGTATTATTAGACGTGTGATCATTAAGTATTGTATGGTGGTCAGGGGGGCCTATGAGAGCTGCCACGTTATTCCTTAAATCTTAGGTGCTAAGGGCAGGCATAGACTGCTTACGGGACCAGGCCATACCACTGCTTACGGGACAGACCATACACTGCTTACGGGACAGGTACCATACAATGCTTACGGGACAGGCCAACACTGCCTTATGGGACAGACCATAAAGGCTTACAGGGACAGGCCATACAGCGTACGGAAAGGCCATACAGGTTACGGACAGGCCATACACTGCTTACGGGACAGGCAGACCATTACACTGCTTACGGGACCAGGGCCATACACTTGCTTACGGGACAGGCATACACTGCTTACGGGACAGACCATACACTTGTTACGGACAGCCATACAGGCTTACGGGACCAGGCCATACACTGCTTAGGGACAGACCATACACTGCTTACGACAGGCCCCATACACTGCTTCCGGGACAGGCCATATACTGCTTACAGGACAGGCCATACACTGCTACGGGACAGGCAATATACTGCTTAACAAGGACAGGCCAACAATGCTTACGGGACAGACCCTACACTGGCTTACGGACAGGCCAACACTGCTACGGACAGGACAATACTGCTTACGGGACAGGCCAGTAAACTGCTTACGGGACAGGCCATAAAATTGCTTACGGGACCTGCCATTACACTGCTTAAAGGACAGGGCCATCTACTGCTGACGGGACGGCCATACAATGCGTACGGGACAGCCATACACTGCTTAAGGGACAGGCCATACCCATGCTTACGGGACAGACATACACTGCTTATGGGACAGGCCATACAATGCTTACGGGACAGGCACATACATTGCTTACGGGACAGGCCATACACGCTTACGGGACAGGCCATGTAAAACTGCTACGGGGACAGGCCACATACACGCTAAGGACAGGCCATACATGCTACGGGACAGGCCATACACTGCATTACGGGAAGGCCATGTAACTGCCTTACGGACAGGCCATACACGCTTACAGGACATGCCATACACTGCTTACGGGGACAGGACCAATATACTGCTTACGGACCGGCCATATGTTGTAACTGTTTACGGGACAGGCCATTACACTGCTTACAGGACAGGCCATGTAACTGCTTACAGGAACAGGCCATACACGGCTTTACGGACAGGCCATACCCTGCGTACAGGACAGGCCATACACTTCTTATGGGACAGGCCATACACTGCTTACGGGACAGGCAAGTAACTGCTTATGGGACAGGCCATAACTGCTTAAGGAAGGCAATACAACTGCTTACGGGACAGGCCAACACTGCTTACAGGACCGGCCATACACTGCTTATGGACAGGCAATACACTGCGTCGGGACAGGCCATTACACTGCTTACGGAAAGGCCTTAACACTGCGTACGGGACAGGCCCTACAATGCTTGTAAAACAAAGGACAGGTCCATATACTGCTTACGGGGCCAGGCCATACACTGTACAGGAACGGCCATACACTGCCTTACAGGACAGGCATTACCACTGCTCCAGGACAGGCCCTATATGCTTACGGGAAGCAATACACTGCTTACGGGAAGGCCATACACTGCTTACGGGACAGGCCATACCACTGCTTACGGGACAGGCCCTTACACGGCGTAAGGGGACAGGCCATCGTAACTGCTTACGGGACAGGGACCATACACTGCTTAACGGGAACAGGCCATACACTGGCTTACAGACCGCCATGTAACTGATTACCGGGAAAGAACAGACACTGCTTACGGGACAGGCCATGTAACTGCTCGGGACAGGCCATACAACTGCTTAGGGACCAGGCCAACATGCTTACGGGACGCATCATACAACTTGTTACAGGACAGGCCAGATATGCTTAGGGACAGGCCATACACGGCCTTAGGGGACAGGCCTAACTTGCTTACGGGCAGGACCATACACTGCTTACGGGGGACAGACATACACTACTGCTTAGGGGACAGGCCATACACTGCTTACGGGACAGGGCCATACACTGCGTAAGGGACAGGCCATACACTGCTTACGGGACAGGCATGTACTGTTACGGGACAGGCATGTAACTGTTACGGGACAGGGCCATACAAGGATTACCCGGGACAGTCAAACACTGCTTACGGGACTAAGGCCATGTAACGGCTTACGGGACCAAGGCCATACAAATCTTACGGGACAGGCCACTTACATGCTTATGGGACGCCATGTAACTGCTACGGGGACAGGCATTACACTGATACAGGAAGGCCATCATACAATGCTTACGTGGACAGACATATACTGTTACGGGACAGGCCATTGTAACTGTTTACGGGACAGGCCAGACACTGCTACAGGACAGGCAATGTAATGCTTACAGGACAGGCATACAGCTTACGGGAAGGCCATACATGCTACAGGAACAGGCCATACACTTCTTATGGGACAGGCCATACACTGCGTAAGGGACAGGCCATTGTAATGCTTATGGGGACGGCATACCATGCTTACAGGACAGGCCCCATCATACACTGCTTTTACGGACAGGCCATCACACTGCTGACAGGACAGGCTCATACACTTTATGGGACAGGCATTCATGCTTGACGGGGGGACAGGCCATAACCCAATGCTTACAGGACAGGCAATACATGCGTAGGGAAGACCATACACTGCCTACGGGAAAGCCATACCACTGCTTAGGGGACCAGGACTACACTGCTTACAGGACAGGCCCAGACACTGCTGTACGGGACAGGCCATGTAACTGTTTAAGTCACGGCCAGACATGCTTACAGGACAGGCCATCAACTGCTTACGGGAAAGGGCCATAACACTGCTTAAAGGACAGGCCATACAAATGCCTACGGGACAGGCCATACAATGCTGACGGGACAGGCCATCACACGCTACGGACAGACATGACATTGCTTCGGGACAGGCCATACAATGCTTACGGGACAGGCCATACACTGCTTACGGGAAGGCCATACACTGACTTACGGGACCACAGTCCATAATGCGTAGGAAAGGCCATTACACTGCTTACAGGAACAGGCCATCATGCTTACGGGACAGCCATACACTGCTACGGACAGGCAACATACATGCTTACGGGACAGGACATAACACTGACTTACGGGACAGGCCATACACGGCGTAAGGGACAGGCATACAGGCTTACGGGACAGGCCATACACTGTTCCCTTTGTGAATTTTGCGGATGGGAGAAATTTGATGCTTACCTTCTGAATCTTTATTGTTCCTATTAATAGACTTAAACGTGTATATTTAGCACAATGGGTCCAACGGATCAGACTTACGGGCGGGGGAGGAAGTGTTACAGCTTAACATGGTGTTATTGCTCACGCTGGAACGTTTGGTACGAGGGTACACATTAGCCACCGAGGGGGAGCAGACGCCAGTTGTATAGAATTCGTGCGTTGAAAAGTGGGGCGGGTGGATAAAACGTATTGTAAACACTGGCAGGGTCCATAAAACGCCTGGACATCGGGTACATTTAATGACACATGTATCAGATGTATCGATGTATCAGATGTCTCGATGTATCAGATGGAGCAGGGTTATCGCTTGTAGAGATGTCTCAACACAAATTGTATCAGACATTGCAAATGGAGCGCTTGC